>PVIC010013808.1:0-37524 GCA_004025085.1 Thryonomys swinderianus | reverse complement strand
CATATCCCTACCCACTCCCCCCTCCTCCCCCCTTTATACATGCTCTTTTATTTTCTTTCTGTATCATATTTATTCCTTCCCCTCATCACATTCCCACACCAAGTTTCCTATAGAAATATTCCACTCTATAAAAGCTGTCCTACTTTCTAGAACTCATTTGCATCTACAGGTGTTCATGCCAAAGAGAAGATCCGCGAAAAGCTTCTGCACAGTCAGTACTCTTTTATAGTATTTCTAGCTAGAGTGCCTGTGTGTGAATCGTTACAATTAGTAAGGTAAATAGTAGTAAAAAAAAATCAACATTTATCACAACCTTGATTCACAGGTGGCATAGAGATAAATTTGTCTACCAGGGAACATCTAATAATCTACAGAATGTGCCCTCCCTATTCCTAAAACTTTTTCCCAGGCAATTAGCAGGTCCCTTATCTTATGCTAAAGTCCAGCTGTGACTCTCAAGGTTCAGGTGTTTGTTATTCTTTAAAACATCTCCCTATTATCTACTCAGAGAGAAGTTACTTCTCTTTGTCATTTTATTTAACCACTAAAGCAATATCTTTTACCATTAGTGCATGGTTCGAAAATCTAGCAAAGATTATAAAGCAACTTAATCAGTAAGGAAAGAACAACAAATTCCTGACAGAAGGAGCAACGGAAGGCGACCCCAGGCCAGAGGTGTTTACCTCTTGTTGCCACTGATCCAGCACCCAAGGCAGCAACTCAGATCCCATAGTTCAGGATGAGGTTGCAGTTCTCTTGGGAGCTGGGCAGCACCGTTCATAGTGCAGACCTCCTCACTGCTAGTGAGGGCAGCACCTGGTGCAGTTCTCCAGGCCTCACAGTGACGACACCCAGGTCGCTTCCCACACCCTCAAGGACACATTATGTCTCCTGGCCCTTTCTTTTCTTTAGTTTGTTGCTGCCATGAGATGAGCATTCTCCTCTACCACGTTTTTGCACTGCCATGCTATTCTGCCTCATTCCAGGACCAAAGCAATGGAACCCAATTACTGACGGAGTCCTCTAAAACCATGAGCTGGAATAAAACTTTACTGCTTTAAATTGCTTTTCTCAGGTATTTTATCATAGCAATGGAAAGCTGTCCAACACAGACATCATTTGGCCCAGCTTGGTGTCATGGCTCTCCTGCTTCAATGTAACAGCCAGCCACAAAGCTGGACCTGGCCTAGAAAGGCAATTCCCAAGCAGTGAACAACTCTGAGTGCTGCTGGACACACCAGATTGGCGAGGCTGCCACCAACAGGGGGAGGCACATCCTTAGACTGAAGTCCTGACCTGCTGGTATTCTAGGGGTGGGGGACAAGAATCAACAGCTAGTGTTCTGAAGGACAGCCTAATGGACAATAAATATTTTAGCAGTTCCAGCTATTTTTATGTAGAGTGCCACCTTTTCACCCTCTCCATCAAACTGTCTTCTTTTTCTTCCCTGAGCCCCATTATTCTTCCACTGTGCAGAAGGAAAAATATTTCTATCATTTGAGCTAATTATGTGCGCATAGTAGGTTCTAGATAATGTTCATTCTCTTCTTTTCTCTCTCTTGAAACAAGCCTGCCTGTATCTCCTGGGTAAAAGTTGTCCCCTACCTTAAGGTAAAAATTAGACAGGAGGACAATGTAGGTGATTTTATTTTGGACAATCATCAGCTTTGTTCCCTTTATTATTTTTTTAAATAAGTTTTCCAGAGTGACAGGGTCAGCCCCTCTCTTGGCCTGCAGGAGAGGCCAGTGGCCCCCAAGTCAGTCTTTTCTATTTTCAGCTCCCCAAGCCCAGAGGTCAGCCCCCTCCACCTCGCCGAGGGCCACGCAGCCAACCCGCCAGCCGCTCTGGGCCTGAGCTTGTCTGCATTGCCATTTCCATAAATTTACATCAAATTTGTGCTGAATCATATCCTCCCCTCCCCCCACAGAAGAAATGAACTACATTATCAATAAGTACAACACATTTGAATAATCCGAGAGAGGAAAGACTTTTCCACTTAACTCCTTCCAGGGCCACTTCTGGAGCTCTGTCCCCACCAGCCAGCTTCCTCCTGGCCTCCCGCGCTGGCCCACTTCCCGAGTCGGCCTCCATCACCTCGTCTCCGGGACCCCCTCGGCCTCAGGAGGCCCTTCCTCTCCTTTTTCCCCGTGGCCCTGTCCTGCCTCCCGCGAGGCCCCAGCCAGTCGCTCCAGAGCCCGCGCCCCGAGGGTGACCACGCGGATCAGCGCTGCCGGGCTGTCATCAGCCTCGCTCGGTCGTTTGGAGCACCTAGGCGGAGGTTCAGCGGGGAACGAACTTCCCGCCGCCCGCTGCAGCCTGTGTGATTGGCAGCTCGCGGGGCCGACGCCCGGGGCCGCCTCTGATTGTTTGCCGCCCGGCAGAGAGGGGGCGCCGACCGAGGCTAGCCCGGGGCAGCTCAGGTGCTGGAGCCCCGGGCTGAGTCCTCCCTTTACCCCTCGCAGCCGCTGCAGGCGGCCGGCGGGGAGAAGACGGATGAGGCCCCGCAGGACGTCCCTAGGCGGGGAAGAGAGGGAGCTTATCTTACAGAACTGAAGCCGGGGCCCAGGGACCGCAGCGCTCGGGTTCCGCGGAGGGCGGGCTGCGGTGCACACTGGGACCTGCGGCCTGGCCGGCTACAATCGACAGCCGGGAAGTCACTCTGCAGCTAGGCCATGGAGGCTCCTAGCACGACCTGCCAGAAGGACAAGGGCAACAACTGGGAACTTTGGCTCAGAGCTAATTTAAACAATGGGTGTGTGCGTGCATGCACGTGTGTGTGTGTGTGTGTGTGAGCTTGCATGCGCGCACACACGCGCGCGCACACACACACACACACAGTTATAAACCGTAATCATTAAGATCATTTTCTTCTAAGGCAAGAGAATAGCAAATTCAGTCTTGAGTTAGCACCTTAGTAAGAACTTGTCTCTCTTTTTTCTAAAAAAGAAAATCATATTTTTTAATTGTTTAGTTTTAATTTTAATTGGTGCATGTTTGTAACACGTAATGATTATGATCCTTGTGGAGCCGATATGTGTACATAACACATCTCAGTTCTCTGGGGCTGGGATCTAGCTCAGTGCCGGGGCCCTAGGTTCAATCTGTAGTACTGAAAAAGGAAATTTTCTTTCCAATTTGGATTTCTTAATTCTGGCAGGAGAAAAACAACCAGGGAAAAGGAATGGCCATGAATATTGCTCCAACCATATAGTTCAGAAAAAGCTGAGGCCAAACCTCTCCTGGAGATTTGCTTTGGTTGCTGTAATGAGAACCCTGATATGTTTGGTTGGGCAGCCAGCTTCCAGATTGACACCTGACTGACATATCACCTGCAAAAGTTGTTTCAAAGCTTCTGGGCTGTCCTGCGTGGCCAGGGCTTCCAGGACATGGCCAGGGTGACCTTACAAGTTAGCAGAGGACCTGTAACGAGTCTTAAGGTTCTAACACTACATTCGAGTCTTTCTTTCCAATCCTCCAGAGAGTTTTTTGTTTTCATCAATATGTGCTGGTTCAGTTTCTTTCAAATTAAACTATTTTGGAGTTTCCAGATCTAAAACCTTCTCAAACTTTTAAGTGAGAAGCATCAGTCAAAAGCATCTAAGCACTTTCTTCTAACATGCTAGTGCATATAAATAAACCTATAAAACTGGCCTCAGGGCTATGAATATATATGGAAAAATTGCTTCCCAAGAGATGATTCTTCAGAAAGCTTAAGGGGACAAGAAAAGAGGCTAAGGCCAATGTTACAGTCCTCTGTCCGGGGTGGTGAATTTAAGACATAGGTGCCTTGCTTTAAATTAGTCTCTTGTAAATATGGGTGTTTGCCAGGACATTTAATGTACTGCTTTATTTGAGGTTAAGATAGTTGGTGAGTGGCTTTATTTATTTATTTTTTCCCTTTGAAAACAGCCAACCACAATATAATTAGCTGTTTTTGTCAGGCAGGGCTGTTGCTGATGAGGTATCCAGAGGCCTCCTAGTCTAGGTGCCTAAAAGCTTAAACTGGATTTAATTATTATTATTACTCAATGTCAGGCTACATAAATGAAAAGAGATAAAAAAGAATTGCTCACAGCTATACCACCTTGGTCTGTGATTTCATCACGTTTCACAAGCTGAGCAGGTTCAATCCGGCACTAGAGGCCTGAAATCTCTAAAGAAAACCCAAACGGCTCAGGAAACTGAACTGTTCAGAAAGTTGATGAGTGTTTCGGGAAGAGTGGAGGGAGACCTGCCACTCTTTGATCTCTTCCCTGATTTCATTTTTAAGTAGTTTAATAAGTACCTGATTTATTGCATGGAAAGGAAGGAAATGAGGGAAAGGGTGTCATACAGAGAGTCACTCAAAAAACCCGTGGTTCCTAGAGGGAGGACTCCTTGGTTTCCAACTCACAGTCTGTCTTGCTGCCTGAATCACCAGGTGAGCCTCCTGAACAGCAGCAGGGCTCAAAGACTCAGCTACAGGGGCAATTGAAAGGGCTTTCCCACCTGAGGCCAGCAGAGAACATGGTGCCTCAGGGTCTCTCTGGGAGGCAGAGGGAGCAAGTTCTGCACATTCTCTCCACAGTTTATTTCAATGACAGAATTTCAATGACAGATCAGAAGGAAGTCAGATGGCTTGTCAGGTGGCAATGTATCCGCAGACAGCCCCTTGCTTTTTAGGTAGAGACAGGCTCTTAGAAGCAAATGCTCAGGAGTGACCTTTTTTCTGCCTCCTTGAATCGAAGAGAATGAGTTCAGTGGGCCAGAATAGTGAGAAGACCAAAAAATTTAGCCACATTTTACCCCTCTTTTCTGTTCTTATTCTCTGGAGCATGAGTTTGCAAACCTCCAGGACAAGGACCATGGAATGTGATGTTCTAAACCTTTCCAGAATGAGTTTAGTATACAAACTTTCTAAAATGGTCTTAGTATACAACAGGCACAAAATGAATACGCTGACCAGTGGGCTGTTTCTCATAGCCCTGGACTGCTGAAGTTTGCTGTAGAAGCTTCTTTGCTTGGATGAGGATCCAGTGGGTTCTGATGGTCGGTCCAGTTGCTTTCTCAAGGGCTGCTGAGGAAAGCCCAGGCTCTCCAGGCCTTTCCTCAATAGTGTCACCATCTGTAACAATGCGTCAGTGTGCCTCAAAATCCAGGAGCAAATAACCCAGGCAAGGCTCAGTGGGGAGGTTCTTCTGCTGGGCTCAGTTGGGCTCATCCATGCACCTGTGATCAGCTGGAATTTGGGGGCCACAGTCATGTACCTGGTAGCTGTTTAGGTACTGGCTGGAAACCCTATGTCACCATCCAGCCGGCTGTGTTCAGCTTGTTTCAGTGGTGGTGATCACAGCTTCCGAGGTGCAGTAAGAAATGAGCTCCACCACTCCCAAGGGCTTCAATTTGTCACTCATTTTCAAGCATTACTTTAGCTAGAGCAAGGTACATGTTTGGCACTGAGCTAATTAACCCTAGACATTCTGCTCAGGAATGACCTTCTTTCTACCTCCTTAGATTGAAAAGAGAGTGAGTTAGGTGACCCAAAATGGTGGGAAGACTAGAGTCAGAGTTAGAGACAATGGCGGGGACAGGGAAGGGAGATGATTGCCACCACTTGAAACCTGCCATACCCATAAAAACAAAGCCAAGGAGAGTTTCTTGTCTCTTACTCCCCAGTGAGACTTAAGTTTCTAAGAGGCTAGGGTGGAGCTGGGTTCTAGCTAACTCTCTGTTGCTCCACTTTTCAGGGCTCAGTTTCCTTGTCTGACAACTGACAGATAATATGCACCTCACAGGACCCGTCCAGGATCCACAAGAGCTAGAAATGACAAAGCGGTTGGCTGTGATGGATCTCCTCTCCACTTTGCTCTTTCTCTTTCCTCTCAGGAGAAACTCTCGTCTCTCTGATGCCAGAACCTTTACCCCTTTCTGGACTCTCGTTAAAGCACCACCCTCTGAGCTTTTGGCCCTCTTCAGAATTTAATAACAAATTAAAATTTTAATTTCAAATTTTAATTACATTTTTATGACAGCAGATACTTCAAAAAAATAAGCAGCTGTTAGATTAGTAGCTTTAAAAACAAT
The DNA here is from genome assembly GCA_004025085.1 of Thryonomys swinderianus. Lineage (NCBI taxonomy): Eukaryota > Metazoa > Chordata > Mammalia > Rodentia > Thryonomyidae > Thryonomys > Thryonomys swinderianus. The sequence continues at coordinate 31,460 of PVIC010013808.1, read as the reverse complement.
GTCAAAAAGCCGGGCATGGTGGTACACACCTGCATTCCTAGTGCTCAGGAGGCAGAGGCAGGAGGATCGCCACAAATTCCAGGCTTGCCTGGGCTACATGGTGAGTTCAGGCCAGCCTGAACTACAAAACAACCAAAAAGCAATGTCAAGAATATAGAAATACGTGGTTCACGCACTTGTGCGTTCAACCAATGACTGTAGGACACCTACTATGGTAACAGGATGGTTCCAAGTTTCCTGCCCTGGTGGAGCCTACACTCTCATGGTGGCGTTGTGACGATGGACAGGGGTGGATGCACTTGGGGACTGGCTTCTTAGCGGGGTTGGGGGAGGCACAGACTTGTCCCCCGGCCTCCCTCTCGCCCGGAAGGCGGTGACTGCAGGATCGGGAGTGACCTACAGGGCAGAGCCGGGTGTCGCCGGGGTCCGGGGTCCCGGGGCTGTGTCTTCGGCCCGGCCGCGGTTCCTCCTCCCCTTCCTCCCGCGGCGGCGGCTGACGTGGAGCCAGCAGCTCAGCAGCCACAGGAGGCGCCCGGCGCTCTCGGGGCCGCGCGGGGCGGGCGGGCGGCGGAGGCGGCGGCGGCGGAGGGAAGGCGTCCGGGAGGCTGGCGCGCGCCTGAGCAGGAAGAGGCCATGAACGGCGATCGCACCGAGAGCGACTGGCAGGGGCTGGTGAGCGAGGTGAGGCCGAGGCGGCCCCAGCGGGACGGGCCGCCCCAGCCCCCGCAGCCCCGGGCCCGTGCGCGCTGGCGAGGCCGAGCCTGGCGGGGACGCGCAGGGACTGCGCCTCCGTGGGCGCCGCACGCTGCCCCACGCCACCTGCACGCTGCGCCGTTCCGCAGTGGTTTTCGGGTCCGCGCGGGCGCCCCTGTCTCCTGAGCCATCTGGCGCCAGCTTTGGGGGAGGGGCCTTTCCCCTGGGCAGGGTTTGGCCGAGGATTGGGGATCCGGGAGGAGAAGCAGCTAAGCCCCACCTGCCGGCCTGGTCACCTCTGTTTTCGAGGCAAGCGATTGGACGCCTGGTGCTGACATGGAAAGTGGTGCCAAAGGGGAAATCTGGGCCCAGGGCCCCACTTGGGCCCCTGGAATGACCTGCTGGGCTTGGGGGAGGGTGTTCCGGATCCTCGCCGCAGTCCATTCCTTCCTTAGTTCCACTAACACGTGTTTGCTACGGGCCTACTGTGTGCCGCCTTTCAGCAAAGGAGCCAGACAGGTTCAGACGTGCTCCGATCTGTGGAAACAACACTGTGCATTCTCAACCCCTCAGGGCTCTGCTTTCAGACTCCTGTGCTGTTTCCTCTCCAACCCACCCAAAGAGTTACTTTGTAGGCCTGGGAGAGGCTGCTGGCTTCTCCAGGTGAGAGGGAGCTGGCTGCCTCGTGCTCCTTATGCCTAAGGAGAATAAGATATTACGGCTTCTGTGCTAGCTCAGTGCAGTGAGTACTGGACCGCCCCCCCCCGATGCACAGTGTTAGGACCCACGTATCGCAGCTCCCCTCCTTCTTCAACTCCCAGGCTTCATGTCGTGGGGCAGTTCCCTGGGCCTCTTGTCTGTGAGCCCCGCGAGACTCATACTTTGTGGTGAGGCAGGGTAGAAGTGGTCTCCGTAAGCCCCAGTGTTGGGCTCCAGAATAGCAGCAGGATGTTCACTGCTCCAACAAGATGTGTCACTCACCTGCTAGAAGTCCGCTACATAGCTGGATGCTTAGAATTCAGTGGTCAACGAGCCAGACCCCTCCTGCAACTCAACAAACTCCTGACGCTTAATGGTGTAGTCATAAAACCATACAGTGCAAACTCGCCTGGCTGTCCCTTGAGTGCGCCTCTCCACTCTTGGCTCATTACCACCTCGTGTTGGCCCCACTGTACAGTAAGGATTGGTCTCCTGACTGGGCTGTGTTTGGTTTGGCTCTTTATTACAAGCGTCAGTGCACCGAGCATAGTGCACAGCAGGTCGGCCATAAAAACTTGTTCGGTAAGTGAGTGAATCCTAAACTGGGTCTTTCCAGTTCTTAGGAAACTCTTTCAGGAGTTGTTATCCATCCCAGTTCTAGAGGAGTGGCCTCTTGCATTCCACAGGCATTTACTGAAGTTCTAGAATGTGAGACTCCCGACAGGTGCTGTGGGGAATGTGAAATGAATCCAACTTGTGTCCTCCTTAGTGGCTTTCAGTTCTTTCTGAATGCGTGCTCGGATCCAGCATTTTACATGAAGGAATTAAGCATCTTTCTTAGCTGTTTGAGCCTCATTCTTACAATGACAAGAATAGGAATTATTTCTCATATAGATAAGCTTAGGTAGGCTAAGAAATTGCTCAGACCACTGGCTCATAAATATGGAAGGGAGGATTTGAATCCTAGTCTATGAGGCTTTACTTGGGTACTGATTTATATTTTAGTCATTAGTTCATTTTCCACTAGACGGTTCCTTAAGCCAGGGGACCATGTTTTATTTATCTTTGCATCCCTAGCAATCAGCTCATCTTTCTTAAGAGTCTGGCATCGCGATCACCTGGATCCAAGTCAGTTGGGGTGCAAAATTCTGGGTCTTTCTCCAAGTCTACTGAAGTATACTGAATCATGTCCCCTAACTCCCTGTGGACCAAGACCTAACCCCTAGGTCAAGGCTTTATTTGGAAATGGCATGTTTATGGATACAATCAAGTTAAGGTCATGCACGAAGGACCTCTCGGAGGATGGGCCTTACCTTTTGTGGTCCTTGTGCTTGTAAGAGATAGGAGAGAGAGCTGAGACACAGAGACACAGGGGAAGGCTGTGGGGAGGCCCAGAGAGGAAGACGCTGAGAGGACGGGGGGCGAGGATGAGGATCCACGTGTCAGGACTGCTACCAGAAGCTGGCAGGAGCGCGGAGCAGGTGCTCGCTCACAGCCTCCAGAAGAAACTAGTCCCGATGACACTTGGGTTTTGGACTTCTTCCCTCCAGAACTGAGGGAGAACGAGTTTCTCATTTTTAAGAGAAAAACTTGTGAAACGAATACATTTACATGTACTGTGCCTGTGGCTCTAAGTCCACTTTTCTCAAGAGCTCTGCTACAGGGGAACCCAGGGCCACTTGTTTGGTTGGTGGGTCCCATGGGTGTGGACTTGGTCTGGTATCCAGGCAAATAGGATTCAAGGAAGAGAATAGATGGTAGGTGGCAGTTTTGTACAGAGGAAGGAACTGGGGAAGACATCACTGCATGTCTTCTCTATGTAGAATAGGCTTCATGATGAGCTCCTATTTCTGCAGGAGTCCTGGTTTTTATTTCTTGCCTGGCTTCTCTTCCCACCCAGAGCCCCGTGCTTTCTGTGGTCAGTATGCTTCTTTGGCTTCCAGGATGCAGGTTTCATTTAAAATGGCCCTGCAGAGATCAGTTTTATTTTCACACTTTTACTGTAACAAGCTGGTGCAGCCTTCTCATGGGCCCAGAAGTAACATCGCCATACATATGAAAGAGAAATGATTAGAGTTCTGTCCTGGACATGAAATGTCATGTGTGTGACTGCCTTTCCAAGCTGGAGAATCCCACATGTGGCTGCGTACACCATCAATGTTTATATTTCCAAGATAAAAGTCATGCTCATCTCCTGGCCTGCCACCTATGTCAGACTATGCCTACTTCAATTGCATTATTTGACTTTTGGTTAGTTAGAGAAGTCAGTCTCTCATTTTCCTTGAGTATGTTGTATGGAGTGAGCAGGAGGTAGACAAAGACAGTTAATCCTAAGGCTTGCCCAATGTCAGCCACTACCTTTTGGGGGACAGATTGAGCAGACAGAGTTCTTCCCTCTGGTGAATCAAGGCAAAGTCCCGGCTTTAAGTCTCAGTTGTTGACCATGACTCAGGAGATATTAAGGGACCTGGAGGTAAATCTTGGCTCTGCATCCTTCTTGGTGCAAATGATCAAAGACTAAAGCTGAAGTGGTTAAGCTCAAGGAGAATTTATTGACTAATGTTATGGGTTTAATTTTCTTCCCAAAAAATATGATTAAGCCCTACTCACTGCATGATTGAATTTGGAAGAAGTCTTTGCAAATGGAATAAGATCTACTGGATGGACTCTTATACAATGGTGGATGTCTGAAGAAGACAGACATTTGAACACAGAGGGAAGATAGCACGAAGACACAGATGGGCACATGACCTCAGGCAGAGTGTGGAGTTAGCAGTTGCACGTCAGTAAAAGCCAAAGGTTGCTGGAACTACCAGAAGCTAGAAAGAGGCAAAGATGGATCCTCCCTTAGAGACATATTGAGGTATATGACCCTGTTGACACCTTGATTTTAGACTTCTGATCTCCTGGACTATAAGAGAATTGATTTATGTTGTCCTAAGTCACTTGGTTTGTGTTAATTTGTTATGGCAATGTTAGGGAACTAGTACAATGAACATGACTAATAATTCCGTAATGGTGCTGGGTTGGAGCATAGTCAGATTTAGCACTCAGATGGATGTTCATCTTTGGATCAGCTTGCTTTCTGCCTTTAGTCTCACCCTCCTATTCTCTTAAGTTCAAGTCCAGAGAGATCCTTACCTAGAGGGTTCCATAAACTTCTAGAATACTCCATTCAAATCCCTCAAGATCATTCACCTGTCCTGCAAGAAATTGCTCAGGAGTAGAGCAGTGTTGATTGTCTTAGACCTGGATCTGTGCCTACAGCCAAGCCTAGAGTTGCATGGACTAAGACTGGGGCATGGTAGATCCCCACATAAAACTTAGGAGGCTATTTTGTAGAAGAGGAATTGATGTTGAAAGAATCACTGCATGATATAATTTCATTGGACCTCATTTTTCTCTTCTGGAAGAGTATGGAAGAACCTGACTACTAGGTGCATGATTGTGAGAATCAGACAGACTGATGTTCATTAGTGTTCACCCTGTGCCCAGCAAGGAAATATGAGTACAGGAGTATGAAGCCTAGGACACAAAATTAGGTGAACACAAAATGAAATAAAATCTTAGTTTTGATGAAATTTCCCATTGTAGGCAGGTAAAAATGTGAGTTTTATATTTCCTTTCTTTTGACTTATATTTCAGTTCAAGGAGCTTAGCTATAAGTCATTGGCAGGGGCCGTGGTGAGAAGCAAATGTTTATTCTGAGCTATTTTTATTTAGCCACATTCTCCATGTTTCATGAAAGTGTCTGGACCTGGGTCACTGTAGGTCACTGCTGTGTCCTCCCTTCTTCCCTCTTCAGGCACTTTCTGGTCCTTTTGCTCTCAGTACCACATCCATGGCCCTTTAGGTGAAAGCAGAACAAATTGATGTATTGCTCTTCACTGCTCTGGGCAGAGGAAACTTGACTCTCTTGCCTAAGGTTGGGGCAAGGGTTGTCCATTTTTAAAATTTGTTCTTCTGCCCATCAATTATGTTGGGGCTGAAATCCTACTGCCCTGAATAATTTTTGCACTATTGTGCAACTGTATTTATAAATGCACTACACAATATCATGCTGAGTTGATGAATTATTGAGAATTATTTTCCTAAGAAAGATAGGTGTATTTATTAGGGTAAAGTCTAAAATACCTAAGTAAGCTAGACCTTAGTGTCTCTTTCATGTATGTGGTGGTACAGAGAAGAGGACCGCCTGGTCTGTGAGTCATTTTAGGACTCTGTTTCCTTCCATTGTGTTGGACACCATGTGGTCCTAATTGTTGAGGTTGAATTTAGGATTCTGCAACTTTTGTATTCCATCCCAGGGGAAAAGGGGTACAGAGATGTGAAGTGCAGGGCAGTGGGATTTCCTTTAATTTGGGATGACTGGAGAGCTATACATTACCACTTCTGTTCACATCCCTTTGGTCTGAGCATAGTCATATGACCCTGTCCCCCAAGCTGCAAGAAAGTCAAGGAAATGTGATTTCTAGCTCATGTGCCCAATTTGTATTTGGGAGGGTTCTACTATAAAGTCAGAACGTATATAAGCATACATACCAGCAAAGAAAGAAATAGATAAATTGAACTTTACCTAAATTAAAAATGACTTCTCTTTGAAGGATTCTGTTTTAAAATGATATCATGATGAAGAGAAAGTATGTGCAGAATGCTTAGCTTGTAACCAAAATATATAAAAAATCATCACAAATCAATAGTAAGAAAATAACCTAACTCTTAAAATGGGCAAGAGAATTAAATAGATATTGTACTGAAGAAGAGGTAGGGATGGCAGATAAGCACAGGAGCAGATGCTCAAAATCATCAGTCATTAGGGAAATGTAAATTGAAGCACAGTGAGAAACCACAGCACACCTATTAGAATAGAAAAACAGAAACCAAACTGATAAAGACAAGCTGGCAAGAATACAGAGCAATTGAAAGCCTTATTCATCACTGAAGGGAACAGAAAATGCTAGTCATTTTTGAAAATAGTTTTCCAGTTTCTTTATGTCTCTCTCTCCCTCCTTCTGTCTCTGTCTCTTTTCAGTGGTGGGGACTGATCCCAGGGCCTTGCACATGCTAGGTAAGTGGTACACCACTGAGCTACATCCTCAGCCCGTTTCTTTATAAAGTCAAACATACATTTAATCCAAACAATTCAGTGTTCCTACTCCTAGGTAGGGTTGAAGAGAAATACAGGCATATGTCCATTCAAAAACCTGTGTGTGATGTTTATAACAGTTTGATTCATAATCACTGAAAACTAGAAACAACCAGAATGCTTATCCTCTGGCCAATGTGGTCCATTTGTGTAATGGAATCATTTCAGTGTTCAGTTGGAACTATCTACTGAGCCAAACAAACAAACAGATGAACCTTAAAACATTTGACAAGCAAAGGAAGTCATACTCACATATCCTTACTGTATGGTTCCATTCATTCACATGACATTTTTCTCAAGTCACAAGAGTACATTCCTTTCCATCTTTCATCAATATCCAAATAACTTCATTTGGAGGCATATTGGATACAGGACACAAATGATTATTTCCATATTTGTGATGAGTGACTATTTTGTATTGATAAATTAATAGCATCCATCATACAACTTTTTAAAAATAGCTGTATTAAAGTAAAAAGGAATAGAGAGAAAAGTACACATATGTGAGGCATACTTTTCAATGAGATTGGACATATGCATGCCTCTGTGGAACCAGCACTGCAATCAGAAATTCTTAAAAGAGTCAAAACTAAGAGGGGGGAAAACAACAGTCAATGGTTACCTGAGACTGTAGTGTGAAAGGGAGTTGGCTGAGGACCACAAGGGAACTTTCTGCAGTAATGGACATGTCCTGTGTCTTGATTATGGTGATGGTTACACAACTTGATAAAAAGTCAAGTTGTCTAAATTTGACTATAAAACAATAAACTTGATGAAAAGTCATAGAACTATATACTTAAAAGCAGAATTTTTCTCTATGTAAATTATGTTCCAATAGAAATTTTTTTTTAAAATAAAGGATATTGAAGCCAGCCATTGCTGCAGAGAGCTTTACCCCTGAGCTCTCCATTCCTTAGCACATTGACTGTCTGTCAAAATTTGCCACACCCCCTCGCTTCCTTGTCTTCCTCCCTATGCTAACAGGCCAGGTTCAGTGTTCAGTCTCAGAGAGGAACAACTCTAAAACCAAGCCCTCTGTTGCACTCTGACTCTGCCCTATCCTTAACTTGGGGCCCCTTTTCTATTCTTTTTAGGGGCTGGTGGTGCAGCATGGTACTGGGGAGACTTCTGTGCCTCAATATCTAAAGGTCTAGGCTTTCAAAACTGAGAGGGTTCTGGCTGTGTCCTCTTCTCCTGTCTCCCACAAGGACAATCACTGTGTTACCTGGGTTCTGCAGGCTGTGTCTTCCTTGAGACAGGGAAGCAGAATGTGTGGCTTCTTCAAAAGGAAGCAGGATGTGCAGGAAGAAACAGGGTAAGGATGATAAGAAATGGGGCAAGATGAGAGGACAGGCAATTGGCAAATATTCAAAATATCCATTCCTGTCATCTGATTTTACTGTCGAATGAGAATATACTGTATGATAGCAAAATAGGTATAATGTATGTCTACATGTGAATATGTGCGTGTATATAAATACATATACAGTGTGATCACAAAATATAGTATTTAAATTAAAAATTTGTTACAGTAAAAGACACATGGCCATAAATCCTCCTCAAAATACTCCATTACCTCAGATATATTTAATCTTATCTTTCTTACCACTTCCTGAAGCAGTTCTGAAAGTCCTCTTCCATGAGTGTCTTTAGTTGTGCCGTCGTAGTTGCCCTGATGTTTTGAATTGATTCAAAATGCTTTCCTTTCATGTCATTTTGACTTTGAGAAAGAGCCAGAAGTCATGTGGTATCGGATCTAGTGAATGTATTGCTGGATCTCATGAATGAGGTGGATGAGGATGTGCTGTAGTTTTTTTTATGAGCCTGTCTTTCTGTTGGGTAACAGCAGCAGCTTTCACTGTACTTTTTTTTTTTATTACACCTTGTAAAGATACCAATGAAAAGGGACTTTCAGCACTGCTTTCGAAAATGGCAAGAATGACAGGATAAGTTTCCTTAAAATGAGAGGGAGTATTTTGAGGGGGATCTATAATGTGTCTTTTACTATAATAAATTTAAACACTAGTTTTAGGACAGCCTTTTTGTGCATACACTGTGTATACATATATATGTATATATAAATGAATATGTATATGCATATACTGTATATGAATATTTGTACCCACATATGCAATTCATAAGCCTTGGAGGAGTGAGGAAAATTTCTTAGACGTGAGATTTGAACTGGTTCCTTTTTCTTTGGCTAAAGAGTGCAAAGGCAATTTTGACCAGAAGTGGGCATGAGGCCAGAGCCGGGACTGTTCTTTGAGGAAACATTTCTGACAAGGGTGGGAAGGACTGAGTAGAAACTGAGTAGTATAGCAGAAACTGAGTTTGGATGGCCATGGTGGAGCAGACGGTGAATGACTTCAGAATGCAGACAGCAGCATGAACCTACATTAGCCGGTGAGAGAGAGAGGCCCTCAATGCGTTTTTAGCTAGAGTACAAGCTGATGTTGGTATTTGGGATAAATGACACCCACTGAAGTCAGCGCTCATGGAGCTTCTGTCTGCAAGGCAAACAGTCAAAGCAAGTTCAGTGATTCTGATAGGAATCAGGGAAGGACAGGTTAGGGTAAAACCACCTGGAATCTAGGCTTTTCTGCCACTAGCAACATTCTCAGTCATTTCCCCTTTACCTAATCATATGAGTTAACCTATGGTGTCTGAAAAGACCTTGAACTCCTTGTGAACTGGGACCTTATGTTACTAGTTTGTAAGCGCAGCACTGTACCTTGTTTGTGGATAAGTCCAGACTATATGGATGTGTGGCAGTTGGGATGAATGAAGACATGAGATAAAGTGATCATAGAGAAAAAAGGGTGGCTATGGGGAATGCCTTAAAGGAAGACCCCCTACAAGACATCATAGGCCCCTGGATCAGGGAGACAGAATATATTGAGTCCACAATGATCCTTAGTGGGTGGCTGGAGTGGGTAGCCAAGATTTGGGGTAACCCAGGCTGGAGGAAAGAGGACACATCCTCTTCTGTGCACTATTCAGAGTTTTTGGGGATTGCTTGAACTCTTGCAAGGCAAGCTTATTGCTTACTGGGAACATTTTGATGAGCAGCTATCTTCCTAGTGGCAGGCTAATTTCAGAGTAACTTTATTAAAATTAGCATGTGGGGGAAAGTGAGTGCAACTGCTATTTTTAACTAATAGGATTCTTGTTCTCTCCTGTGCAGGGAAATTCGCATATGTGTTTCTAAATTCGACAATTTCTACTCTTATTATATGAAAAACTTTAGTCAGTTTTACATTGAGTATCACACAATGGCTGAAGATTACGAGAGGACTTTGGCTGGTTGCTGAATGAAAGTGACCAGAGCGAATGAAATTTCTTGCTCACTCTGCTTTCCCACCAATAAGCCAAACTAGGTTTGGCATAAGTCATGGCTGAGAGCTTTGCTTAGTTCAGGGTCTGCTTCTTGCCCTGGTGCCTCGGTGATCAATGTGCCAGGGGTGAGGGGTACCGGGTACCTGGTTTCCAAGGAACTCAAACCTCTGCTTGATCTTTACTTTGAAGTTCTCTCGTTTAACCTGATTTAATCTATTTTATTTCTAGTATCTTCAGCTATCTTTCTTTGTGGTGGTTTCTGTCACTTTTGTGTATTTTTTTATTGGTACATTTATATATACACATCACAATTACTCTCCACGTTGAGAATTTGTACCAGTATATGACACAACTTAATTCTCATTTTCCCCTCCCCTAACCACCCTACCTCCCCCCACATATACAGGTCAGATCTCGTTCAAGCCAGTCCGTGCTCCATACAACTTGTCAGTTAAATCACCTTTAAAATATAAGCAATAATACATTTTTACAAGGTTCTCTTACTTATATATCTTCAGTGACTCCAGTCTGAAATCGACCTGTCTTTCTAGTTTCTGTATTTTTCCATCGCCTCGTAAATTGGCCACTTTTAGCTAAATGGACCCCTCTGGCCTTTGGTTCCCACTTTCTTCTCACACCTTAATCTTCATCCGGTCTGGCCGGTTACCGTACCGTCTCACTTGTCCGATGACGTGGGAGGGTGGGCAGTAAAGCGGAATCACAACTCCCAGACTCTGTGTAGGTTGAGCGTTCATGTTACAGGCATTTGTATAGGGTGGCTTGGGATGTGATTGGATGAGAGGGCGGGAGCAGTGTTGCGGTGGAGTGTGATTGGATGCAAGGGCGGAGGTAGCATTTACTAATGTATGATTGGTCCGCGTCAACTACGTCACCTGCGTCACTTTCTTAAAGGGCCATTATTCGTCTGTCAGGGGAGAGAGAGAGAAGTGGAAGCACCTGGAGAAAGGTTTGGCCACATTAATCTAAGGTAGAAATGCACACATCCCTCCTGAAATCACCATGACCATCACACATGAAGTGAACTCTGCATCCCGTTGCTTTATATTGCTTACCTTCAAGTGCTGCTTGTTCGGCAGTTACCTACTGCCTCCAAAAGCAAGGAGCCACCTCTGTGTGAGGACATGAACTTCTGCACAAGCTAGTGCGTTTCTAAGGAATGGGCTGTGCCTGCCTGTGTAGGGCAGGAGGCAGGAGGCAGGAGGCAGGAGGTCCGAATGCTGAGGCTGCCTACTGTGGCCCAAAGGAGCAGGACCTAAGTTGGGCAGGATTTCAGCAAGTGGAGATATAATGGAAGGGTGTTATGGAGAGAAGGAAGAGAGAGACATTGAAGGCACAGAAAAGGGAAAATCAGGCCTTGTGCATGACTCTGAGATCATCTGGGCTCTGGTGGGGATGTCTGGGAGGTAGAGCCTGTGTGCACTGTAAGCTGTAGAGAAGGTGCTTGGGTTCTGAGTGTGGCCTTATTCTGCGGGTGACTGAAAGAATCCTGTGTCCTAGGGACAGATGCACAGGGAAGGTGACTGACCTGGCAGGAGGGATGTGTGTGACTGACAGGGTGATGGCTGGGTAGAGCACAGGAACCCGTCTCTCTGTCTGCTTGGTCTTACCCACCTTCAACCCCCTTAAGTCTATCTCCATCTCTCCTATGTCCACATGGCCCCAGCGCATGCCCAAGTGCTGCCCAGCTGCCTGGCTCAGGCTGCCATGGCCAATATGGACCAGGAAATCTCCTGGATTCCTGAAGACCTTATTTTTTCTGAGCTCTAGATGATGAGTATAACAATCTCTGCCTTCTCTGAGACGGTTTGTATAAAAAGTGCACTTAAAAGCTCCAACCCTCATTGGTGCTCTTGTCCTTGCCTGGCTTTGGGAAAACCCTTCGCCAGGGGTTCTGAGATGTTTCTGCCGAGGGAGACTATGTGTCAGCTGTCGCTGTCAACAGAGTGCTATTGAAATTCATATTGATGGGGTGCAGGTCGATGCGCCTGCTTGCTCTGCCGTCTGCAGACCCCACGATCAAGGCAGCATTGGAGGTGGCAAGTTTGGGATTCTCTTTTCCCAGCCAGCTCGAATTTGCCTTTTAATTTGCTTCAGCCTGGGGAGTGCTGCTGGGGTCAACCTGTAATGTGTTCTTCCTTCCCAGCTATCTCCAGCTTTTCCAGACTTTGCAATTTGTGTGCAGGCTGCTATTCAGTCCTGGGCAACTTCCTTTTCCGTGACATCTCTGAGAAGCTCTAATTCATCCTCTGGCCCTAAGTCTACTCTCATAAAGGATGAGAGGCAGATTGTTCTACCTCTCCCCATCTATACCCTTTTCTGGTCTCCAGAGTATTTGAAAGTTTGAATCATAGTAAGTCAGTTTCAGTGTGTAGGAAAAGACATAGCACTTGCTTACAACCAACAGTAACCTCCCTCTATTATTTTGATAGGCATCTCTTCATCCGCCTCCTGGCTCCTGCATCTCTCTGCACCTTTCCATCCCATCCATTAGTGCCAGATCAGGTGCCTGGAAGCAGCACTGTGGCCATGACGCTTCCTTGCTTAAAGACCCTCTGTAGTTCCCACTGGCTGTCACTTTAGCCCATATTCTGTTGCCTCTAAGGCATTTCTATCTTTGCATCCAAAGCATATTTTCCAGCCTTGTTTTGTGTTTCCTTTGTACACATCCTGTGCCCTGAGCAAATGGAACCACTTCCGGTTTCCTGTCTGAAGTTCACGTTTTCACACAGCCTGACTATGGCTCAGGCTGTGCCTTCTCCTGGAACTCTTGTCCTCTCATTTTACCTTTCTTCCAGGGCTCAGACTGGACTGCACTGCCTTTCCTAATCAAAGGTTGCCTTTCCTTGATGCATCCTGTTGTGTGCAGCTAGCCACACCTTTCTAACTCCCTGGTCTCTTCTCATGGCCATCTTGGGTTGGGATTAAGTTGGTTCAGTGCTGGAGGAGGCTGATTCTTCTTTGCATTCCCCACAATGTCCAGTACAATGCCCCACTGAGAGTGAACGAATCCATGATAACAAACCAAAATGGGTTCATCTGCAGTTAACACTTCAGCTGAAAAACTACTGCATTCAAACAAGCATGTCCACTTCTGTCTGAACAACATTCCCATCTATTTTGTTCCCAAAGTCCCCTTGAATAATTTTCATCCAACAGAGCTTCTATCATTTAAAGATTGTGATCTTTTAACAGTAGTAAGTCAAATCACCTCTTAATCAGCTCTGCAGGATTTATGAATTCTTTTCTCCCTCCTTTATTTCCTTCCTTCTTTCCAAACTGGAATTTTATTGTATCAGATATACAGCTTGAAAAAAACCGGCAGAGGCTGCAGGAAATCACTTGGTTATAAAGAACTACTTTCTGTAATGGGATCTGACCTGTATTATAGTGTGTCTGCATGAACGCCAGGCCTTAACTCTGCTCTTGACTAGAATTTAAGCAGCTCCAAAGGTTATTTGCCACCCATGGTTGACTCTTAGGAAATGAAGTTGTGCAATTTCTTTGGCCCCTGTGGTCATCTTCTCATCATGAGAAATAATAATAAAAACAAATCCTTACATTTATCTTTCTTCAACTGATATTTAAGGGGATTTACTATGGCTCAGGCACTCTGCCTGAAGTCAGGCTGTGCAATCCAACGGGACACTGTCACTTTTTTCTACATTCCCAATAACCACCTTATTGTTAGACTGAGCAGGTGATACTGTTCTCCTCTTATAGACAAAGAAAGAAAATCAAAGTGTTTCTGAAATGCTCAGAAATTCAGAGCCCTTGTCTGTGGTCACTTAGCAAGAACTGAAGGTGGGAACCTAAGTTTTAATTTCAAGAACACATTTTCCCCATAAGTCAGGGTTCTGATGGGAGCCTTGGATTCAGGGCATCTGCACCCCTTCTTCTGGACAAGAGGTGGCAGCCTTCATGTACCAGAGGATATCCTTCCTCACATCTGCTTCTGGAGGACTTGTATGTAAGCCCCAAAATTTGAGCTAAAAGGGGAAATTGTGGGGGTCTGGTTCCAGATTTCAGTAAAGGTCCAGACTTCAGGAAAGGTTGGAAATTGAACAGCGGGGCCAGGAGCCTTGCAGATGTGACCATATCCCAAAGGTCCAATCAGAACACCCTCTCTGCTGTAGGCTAATTGCAGGTGCCCCATTGACCCAGCCCTGCTGAGCAGCATCTCCCAGGGAGTCAGAGAATCTAGTAGCACCTAAGACTCACCTCCCCACCCAAAGGTGCTTTTTCCCCACTGTGCAGAGTTTCTTGAGGCAGCTGTGGGGCCCTTGACCTTGATGGACTGAGAAAAGTGAATGGCTAGAGGTGATAAATCCTTGAGTAGTGGTGGATTTTACTTTAAATACTGAGTAATATAAATTCACTACATACTCCAAATTTGGAAAATATAAATATGTTTGAAGGAAAAATATCTATAATTTCACTACCCAAGGCTGACTGCTGTGAACATTTAAGTGTATAATCTCTCGTTTTCCATGCCATTATTTCTAAAACTGAGTTGACAGTACATGGTGTTTTAGTTTTTCATTTGTCCAGAGGCTAACATACAATGAATGCACACATGTTAATTGCACAGCTCGGTGCATTTTTATGTGTCTGTGCCTGTGTGACCACCACCTGGACCGAGATCCAGAATAGTCTTCATTCCCGTGGGGCTCTATGTATCATCCTTAGTCTGCATGCCCCCCACACCTCCATCACTCCAATTTCTGCTATTGTTCAATGTTTTTATCATTTGTTCTTTTTTTTCTAATCAGCAGTTTCCATGTCACTAACTCATCACCCTCATAGTCATTATTACCACTGTCATCAGTCATAGTGGCAGCTTGTACATTTGTTGGACTTCAAGCCTGTGTCTCTGAATGCATACAATGTCATTTCCCACTGTCAGAAAACCCAGAGGTCTGGTATCAGAGTTTCTAGAACAGGCAGCATGGTCAATGACTTTGAGACTTTTCTGGGGTTTTTTGGAAGGCTGGCTTGTACTATCCACAGTCCACATGGTTTTCTGAAAACATTTGTGTTACGCTGAATAGCCTAACAATGCTCCCTTGGTGTGTTTTGAAAAGGAACCGAGTGTCCTAACACATGGTGTAAAGACATTTACAGGAGAGCAAGTTCTAGGATGCTAATTCGTTCCATTTTCAACTTCTTTTAAAAAATTCCTTTTTTAAAAATTCATTTTTTACAAAAGGAGATTAATTTATTGGGCAGTTTAAACACCTAAATTGGGAGAGGTGTTCTTTTGAGATGACAGTAGTAAGCAAATAGTTGTTTTGATTATTGGAATCATTCACGTGAACACTGTCAAGGAGATGCAGAATGTCATGCACCTTCCCGAAATACCCGCTCTCTAAGTACTGGGCAGTCAGGTCTTGATCATGTAGGCATTGACCACACCCAGTCGGACACTGTCCCCTCTTGCTTTAGCTTTTGATGATTTTCCTACCACCATTACTACACCCACTATTCCGATGTCTTCTGGTCTCAAGTATTTCTGGTGAGAGATGTTCAACCTGCCCTATTCTGAATATCATGACTATTAGCAGAAAAGTATTAAGCTTCCACTTGTGTACTAGATACTACATGATGGATTTTAAATACTAAATCCAATTCAGGCACTTATTTGAAAGAGGAGTACCTCTTACTGAGTACTTTTTGGTACACCGAATGCTGTACTATGTTTTGGTTGATATTTCCATGGTCATATCTGAGATCTGGGCTCATGATGGGCATGCTTATTCTAAGCACTTGTTTTAATTAATTTAGTCTTTGTACTCTGCTTTGCAGAGTGGACTTCTGGTGATGTCCATGAACACAATGGTGATAATGAGGATGACTTCTTAGTAAATGGCATCCACACACCAATTACTGGACTAAATACCAGTAACCCTCTGTTAAATCTGCTGAAGTAGGTGCTGTCATGATTCCAGTCTTACAGATAAAGGATCTTAGGCTCAGCAAGAGATGGAGTGACTTGCTCAGAATTATTCAGCAAAGCAAAGATTGGGACCAGAGAATTCAACCTTGTAGTCCAGGGTCTTCTTTGGGATAACCATTGCTTCCTTATCCTTGGAAGTCCCTCTGCTTCTGCAGTTCATCTTGTTTTGGAATGGCCAGTTTGGACATAGACTGAACAATCCATTTTGATGCTAGGGTTTCTGCCAATTCAGATTATTATTGAGTTTTCTTGTTTTGAGACATAGTCTTGCTATATAGTTCTTGCCTTGAACTCATTATGTAGTTTTGAACTCAGTAGGTTGACTTTGAATGTACAGCAGTTTTCCTCACTGCCTCCTGAGAGCTGGATTATAGGTACATGCCACCATGCCTAGTGAGTTTCCTTTATTGAAAGATGCCCAAACCTGATGTAACTGACATTGGTGGTATCTGTGTTAAATGTCAGGCATGCTTTTGTTTAATGTCAGATATTATGGCTGTATATGTGGAAAAGTAAACTGAACAACCAGTTTTACTGTCATTGAAATATTATTCTGGTTAATGGTGATGATAGAAGTGGCAGTAGCACTAGGAAAATGTCTGTCAAGGAAAGCAAGTACAGTTATGCCCAGTGTTGGCTTATGGCCCAGTGGTGACTGGTAGCCAGTGAAATTTTGCCATCTTCCTGGAAGGACATAATTAAGTCAGATAACCCACAGGAGGCTTTGCTAACACAATCACACCATTTACACAGTTGTGAGCCAAAGTAAGACACCTGATGGTGTTTCTACCTTAACCACTGGTTACGATTTAGTTTGTCCTCTGAAAACTCCAGTGGTTTGTGTCACCTCCCAAATCCCAGAATGAATCTCTGGCTCACTTTTTGCTTCAGGCTAAGTTCTGAACTGGCAGTTCTTGTTGAAGGAATTTCTCACTAATCAGTAATGCTTGAAGATAGCAGAAAGAAAATTGGCACGAGGCAGGTAAAGTGTAAGAGCAAATTAGTGGTGCTCAGAAAAATATGAGCAGGGTGAAGAGAAAGAAAACAGCTGTCAGCCTCAGGCTTTGACTGGGGACACCTTCATCCTATAGGCAGGAATTTGGAGCCCAAGTGGCCCTTTAGCAATTTCTCCGAAGTTCCCATCTAGACAAAATGACTGTAATGACCATGACAGGTTGAAATCTTGGCAGATGGTGGTAAGAGCTCTACTTCCTTGGATAATTAAAGTAGTGATGGATTTGCATGGCTGATTTCAAGATCTTGAGTCTGCAGATGGCTGCTGTTTGGGGAAGACTGGGTTGGAACCCTCTTTGCTTTTAGAGGATCTGCATCTGACTCAAGAATTGAGTATCCGAGCACTGAAGCGGGGCTGTTCCTGTGTTTGACCCTTCCCAAGGTGTTGCTCTAACTCCTGTAAAGTAGGCACACTGGCCTACTTTGCAGATGGATCATTCTAGCAGGGGTAACATTTCTCCCAGAGTCAAGATTTGTTGACAGAACCTAGGAGTGGAAATTAATTTCTTCTTTGAATGGACATGCAGTCCTTTCAATGGCTGTGATGATGAGATCGGTGTCTAGAATTTATTGAATAGTTCCTCTCGGTGTACTATTTTGTGAACTGTTTATGACTGTCATGTGACTGAAATAGGATGCTATGGCAGAAGGTGTGCAAAAAAGCCCTGGGTTTAAAAACTGCAATATTTTGTTGTTGTTTTAAGTTTAAAAAAAAAAATCTCTCACGAGCTAGGGATTTAGTTCGAGTGGTGCTGTGCCAACCTTGGATGCACAAGGGCCCAAGTTCAATGCCCGGTACCACACACACACAAAAAAGCTTGAAAAAAAAATCTCTCAGGGCCTTTGTCTCTTCATCTATAAAAGGAAGTGGTCATGTTTCCCTTCTGGGACAGCGATACAGGCTAATGACTGATGTATGTGACATGCTGACTCATCTGAGAGCACTGAGGACGCTCTCACCTGAGAACGGCTATTCACATCTTGGCGTGTAGAAGACAGAAGAGAAGCACAGAGCCAGTGAGTGGCTCCTCAGGCCTTGGTGGATGATGGCTATGGAACCTCCCTGGCTTCACCCTAAATCCCACGTGCCGTATTGCTTCTATTAATGGTGCTTTTCCCCAGCTGTATCTCCTGGCTTCTCTCTTGTCAAAGGGAAGTCCTTGAATCAGGACTAGTTCCCTCTTGTTGAAAGACACACCCGGAATGAAGTCTAGTTCTGCATACCCGACCCCTTTGCATTCCCAGTGGCTCTGCTGTGAAGACCTTATTTCAGGTCTGCTCTGCGCCGGGGCCTTTGGAGGTGGGTGAAGCAGAGGGCATCAACAGTGGGGCTGCAGTCTCCTCAGGGTCTCTTTGAGTCACATGAGGGTTCTAAAAGGAAGTAAGTGGCAAGTCTGTTCTCTTCCGCATCTTGTTTGGTTTGTTACAAATTGTAGTTGGGAGTGTGCGAGTGTTGGGGACACAGGCTGTCCTGATATCCAGCCTGTACCCAGGGGAGAGCGTGGGATGTGGGGAGCGGTAGAGCTCCGCCCTGAACAGGATCTGTGGGCACCCCCACTTCAGCACCTCTGCCTGAGGCAGCGTCAGATCACCTCCGAACCTGGGGCAGGGTCCCTGCACTCCGGGGCAAGCGGTGAGTTTTGCTAAGATATCCTATCTTAGGCCAAGGAGAAGGATTTCCTGCCCTTTTGTGACCAAGATCGGGAGCTGATTTTCTTTCCTTGTGTCCCTTTTCATCTTTTAAGGGGCTCTAAAAGAACAGAAGTGCACCCAGTGCAGAGTGTACAGAGTTGGTGAGAAAGGAGGGAAGGAGAAATAAGAGGAGTGGAAGGATTGAAACAGATATTCAGGCAAAGCTTCGTTATTCAAAACTTCAGCTAACCACGACTGTCAGTGAATTTCACATGCCCCCCAGCTACTGCAGTTCACATTATAAACTCTTCCAATTACCTGAAATCTCACTTAACTTAAATTTCAGCACATCCCCTGGGGCATTCAAATAATCAAAGTTTGCCTGTCGAAAGTCATACTGGAGATGGGAAAATGCAATGGTGAGGCTGCAAGAGATAGATCATAAAAGAAAAAAGTCATCTTAGAGAATGGCATTAGAATCATTAGGCGATCATCTTGAAATTGCTGAAATGTTACCTAAAAATGACAGAGGCGGGCAGATCGGGAAAGGGCTGTGGAAATATTCCAGAGAATGCACAACTGGTGAGTGGGTACAGACGGGGGCAGAGAGGCTGGCGTCTGAGGAAGGAAGGAGTTAGCGTGGGTGCCCTGGACTGCTGCCGTCTCAAGGACTTCACCGAAACACATCAGCGTGTGGCTGGTCCCACAAGGTGTTTTACTGTGTGCAAACCCTGACTCACATCTGCAAAGGCGAAGCATGTATCTGTCTCCAAGAAACAGCCCAGGAGGCCTATGTAGGGCCGGAGAATGTGCAGGACTTCCAAGAATGAAAGCGGGAACAGACCGCGTGCCCACGCGATTAAAGTCCTGCCCATGTGAAACAATGAAAGTGAGGGTAAAATTCAAATGGTAACTGATCATTCCGTCGGAGCTCTCCTCCACTCTCTTCATATACACCGCACTTGTGTAACTAGATTTATTTCCTTCTAAACGTAATGGCAAAATGAGATTTAGAACTTTAGGCATAATAATAAATTTATGGCTACATTACTAAAAATATGTGAATATATCCACCTGCCCGAATCTCTTATGTTTATATATACAGTGATTTAAAAAACTATGGTAAATATTTCATTTTAAAAATGTATTGCAGTGTAAGATATATTGCCAGTAATCCCTTTTACAAGACTCAAAAAATACTTCCGCAAGCTTTCAGCACACTTATCCCAAAATTCTTGGTAATGTGTTTTCTTTTACTAAAGTAAAGTTTTAAAAAATTTAAATAATAACCATATTGCCCGGTCACTCCTTGTATCTACCAACGTGCGTATTTAGTTTATGGGGACCTGAAATTCATTTATTTCTCCAATATGTACCGAACACTCTTTGATTTGTGCTTTTCAGGGGGTCTGGGCCTGTGCTGGACAAGGCGGGAAATGTCGTTGTGGTCAGTGGGAGATCATCATAGGCTGTGGAGGTTAACAGGGGCCTGCTCGCAGAGGTTGCCAGAGTGGATGGCTTGAGCCTGGGGAAGGGGGCGATGGGTGTGTCAGGCAAGTTCAGGTACCCTGACAAATGCTTGAGATAACCAGCGTGGAGAGAAAAAGTATTTATTTTAGCTCACAGTTTTGGAGGCTTCAGGGCCAGTCTGTTGGCCCTGTTGCTTGTTGGCCTGTTGAGAGGGAGCTGTCGTGGTGGAGCAACGCTGCTGCCTCAGGACTGGAAACCAAGAGAGAGGGAAGGAAGTGAAGCAGGTTCCACTTCTACTTCCAGGGCCTGCCTCCCACAAGCTGACTGGCCCCCCTGGCCTGGCCACATCTCTTACAGGGGCCGCAGCCTCCCTGTGGTACCCTCCCCAGCAACAAGACTTCAACCTACAGCGTTTGTGAAACATTTCAGATTTAAACTACAGCTAGGAGAGGAAGGATTTCTAGAAAAATGTGAATCTGCAGTTGAGAAATTTCTATGTTATTTATGGACAGGACCCTTTCAGCTTGTGAGTTTATCACAGCTGTCTGGACCAGCTGTCATGTCCTTCTTGTGACTGAGGAGAACTAGCGTGATGCCATCGGTACAGATCTCCAAAGACCACCGTCATTGTTTGAGGGAGAGGGACACTTGGCTGAGACAGTCCTTTGACAAGGCCCAGCTGCCTCCACCTCCCAGCAGCAGTTATCTGGTTGTAAAGCCATTCAAATAGTAATATAGTATGTCAGATAGTCACTTAATTATTACGATCTTCCTTGTAGCAATTATGATTTGCTTTATTGCTGATAACAGGAAACAGGTAGATAAAAGCCACTCAGTGGAGAAAACTGCGGCTTTGGGTTCTTAAGAAGATGAGCATAAGGCTCCCTTCATGGTGTTTGCATGTGGGCATGAATTAACAGTGACAGATAAGTTATGAGCTCTCCCTTAAAAATGCCATAGAAATACAACTCAAAAGAAATATGTTTTTAAGTGGATAATAAAAATATTTCATGATACCTAGTATACATGCTAGATGCGGGACATATTTTATTGAGTTGATTCTGCTCGTATGTCATTGATTTCCCAATCTACCTGGTTTTCTCCACTAGGAGTTGCAGACCCAACTGTGGCTGTGGGAACCTCAGCAGGAGTGTTCCTGCAGCGCCCACAGGTGTGTCTATGTATGACGACACATGGAGGTTAATCTAAATAAAAATGCTGTAGGAAATAAAAATGTACTTGAAATAAGAAATGTTATATCTTTCTGCCTGTTGGATGTCTGATATGCTGAGGTCATGTTCTCTAAAAATCAAAGAATGGATTCTAGGAACAATGGAGGTTAAGAGTAGGGAGATATTTATTAATAAGGGTGGCTCCTGAGAGGCAAGAGGTCTTAAGTTGATGAGGGGTCCTGAATGGGTAGGCTGGGATTCCACTTTCTAGAGGGTTTATAGAGCAAAACCCTTGTGGGTACAGTGTGGGCCACAGCCATAATCATCTAATGAAGTTACAGATGTCATCCTTTAATTGGGAACCAGTCACATAACAAATGTGGATGGAAAGAACAAAGATCCACTCAGGAAGTGGTGGATCCAGAGTCCTGGTCACCCACCCAGAGTTTATTAGGCCCAGTATTTGTCCTTTGAGGGAGTATGTGGGTCTGGACATCTTGTCTTTATCTTGAGGCCCTGTGTCCAACAGATGTGTCTCCAGCTGCAGCTGTGGTGTATTTCACCTTTGTCCTGTCACCCCTGAGGACCTAACCCCGCTGACTCTAATAAAAGGGTTATGCCTCCATGACCGCCTTTTCTGTCTTTGGCTATGAACCGTGAGGAGACGTTAGCAAGGCTGGGAGATGAGTTCAGTAGGGGGGGCTGGTGAGGCAAGCACTTGTCAGCTTCTCATTCTTTCTGTCTGAGCAGCGGCACTTGGAGAGTATCGCACTGGATCCAGCCTGTGTCCCGGGCAGACTGGACAGAGGCCCCGTCCTCACCCGGGCAGAGGAGGGCACATCACCTGCTGCACGCCAGGTGGAGACACCCTGGAATGGAGACAGACTAGACACGACAGGTTCAGCCCGCCCTGCTGTAGCTTGTGCCTCTACTCTCCTGGAGTGTGGCCGGTGGAAATTGTGCTCAGTGTGTCTAGAGCTTTGCTGCCACACATATCAAAGTTTCACTCCCTGTTCTCCCGCCGGCGCTGTGAGGGCCGGCGTCCTCCCAGCGTGTTCCTGTGCTCAAAGGTCCGCTTCTGTTGCTTACCACCAAAGAATCCTGATAGCGGGACCAGGTGGAGCCAAAAATATGATGAATACATAAAGCATTTTTTAAAAAATGTGTTTCAGTGAAAGACACATTGCCATGGACCCCCTTGGAACCCTCCCCCACACTTCCACACGCTTGTCCCACCTTTCTCGCCGCTCTCTGAAGCAGTCCTGGAAATCTTGTTTCGTGAATGTCTTTAGTTTGTAGCACCAAGGTTACTTCAGTGTTCTGAACTGATCCAAAACATTCACTTTTCATGGTCATTTTGACTTTGGGGAAGGAGCCAGAAGTCACACAGTGGCAGATCCAGGGAACAAGGTGGATGAGGAAGCGCTATGATGAGCCCGCCTTTCTGGTGGGTGGCACCTGGCAGCAGCCTTCACTGTATTTTTTTTTTTTTTTGAGACAGGGTCTTGCTTTGTAGTTCAGGCTGGCCCTGAGCTCACTATGTAGCCCAGGCAAGCCTCGAACTCAGCAATCCTCCTGCCTCTGCCTCCCGAGTGCTGGGATTACAGGCATGAGCCACCATGCCCGGCACCTTCACTGTATTTTTAATCACACCTTGTAAAGACCCTCAGGATAGAGGATTCCAGAGCTACTTCAGGAGGCCAGAGTGATGGGATAAGCATGCTCAAAGAGAAGAGGAGAATTTTAAAGGGAATTCATGGCAATGTGTATTTTACTAGTAATTAAATTTTTTTCCAATTCCTTTTATTATTAGTATGTGTTTGTAAAAATGAATGCATTCATCATGGGGAGTTGGTACAAGTAATACAATTTTTAAAATGTCAACACACTGTATTTCTTGAGTGGCTCTTGCATGTGCCTCTGTGAGCATGCATTCTCGTTTCCTCATTCATTCCAGATGTGTGTACACATAGGTGCACACATGTATCCAGAAAGAGTGGGTGAGGGGAGTTCACGTATTTTTTTTTTTTTAGCACTCCAGCTAGATGCACATTTTCCCCAGCACTGGAAATCTGTAGTGAGGAAACCAGAGCCTGTCCTGTCAGGGAGAAGGAGATGCTAAAATAAACCTATAAATACGTAGCACAAGATCAAGTGGTGATACAAGCTATGAAGTGAGATAAAGGGACTGAGAGTCAGGTGACGGCAGACAGGCAAATGTCCTGAGAAGAAAATAGCTGACTTGAGTGAAGCCAGGAGCAACCAAGCTATGCCAGCAGAGGGGCTGCTGTTTAAAGGCCCTGCTGTGGGGCTCAGATACCTTCCCCTGAGCTATTCGGAACCTCTAGGAGTGCCCCGCTGAAAATATGGTGTTTCCAGACAAAGGCAGCGTGTCAAACTGCTATCGTTAACGTAGTACCATTTTGGAATACTAAAAAAAGCTTGGGATGTGTAGTGGAAAGTTCTGATTTGAGCTGACAGGTATGAGTAGTAAGAGTCGAGATAGACACCTCTCTGAACCCTAGCTTCTTTGCCTGTACAGTGGGAAAACCAGTCCTTGTCCCCGCTGGCTTAGAGTATGACTATCAGATGAGATGGTGAAGCGGTTTGTTAACTTTTAATGCTAAGAAAACAACGTGTTTAATTTTGTAAAAGTTTTCCCAGTGTTGTAACGCAGGACGCCCCCTGGCAGGCTCCCAGCAGCCTCTGCAGGTTGGGCGGGGCCGGAACTAATTGACAGATTTGTGCCCCCATCCCAGGGAATGTACTAATTACTTCCATAGCTCATGTTTCTTTACTCATTTCCCACACAATCTCCCCCCAACAAAACTCTACCCCTGGCCCGCCCACCCCAGCCTCATCGTGCCTGTTCTGTGCTCGCACTACAAGTCTGTTGAATGAATGAAGAAATATGCAGCATGGCTTATTACAGAAGAGTCATTGTCAGACGTTTAGAGTGCAGTCCCAATAAATGTGTGAGTCCTACATCCCTACTCAGAAGGAAACTTTCATCAAACAGTCTCGGTACACCCTTACTGCATAGCATGTAGGCTGAGACTTCTACTCTGTCCTGTATCTTTTTTTTCTTTCTTTTCTTTTTTTTTTTTTTTTAACAGAAAATGAGAGTTACAAGGGAATTTATTTCACTACCCAGGCTAATGCATCATGACCTGCAATTTGAAAACACGGTTACAGAATAATCTGGCAGATAGAAACCTTGTTCTTTGCAATTGGGTGAGCTACTTGGGAGGATCTGCGGGGTTTATCCCAGATTCTTGATGCTGATTCAGAGAGACTGAGAAAATAGCGGGCAAAGGGAACTGGCAGCTAAGCATTATGGTGACTTGAGGGTTTGCTGCATTTAATGTACACTGAGGTTTTTCGTGGCCTAGGTAAGGAAGTAGAAATCTAATGAATGCTTAGTTTTTTTTTTTTTTTTGGCAATTACTGTTTGAGAAATGTTTGCATTTAGTCACCTGCATCATTGAAACTGTGTTGAGATTTACAAAGGTGACCTTCAAATAAATGCCATGTTTTGTATCCAAATTCTGGGCTCCAGATGTGCTGCAGATGCATGACTTCTCGGAGTCTGAAGGGAGGTGTGTGAGGTTACTGTCTGATGCCTTTCCCTGCCTTGCAGAATCTGAGGAAGCACGCTAACTTTAAATGGGCTTGTGCATGGCTGTCTAGACCCTGGGGTTGACACAGGAAATGATATAGAACCTCCAAATGCCATATGGGAAATAGTACAACTCCCACCCTGCTAGATGTCTGCCATACTGTTTGTGTTCCCCAAAACTGAAGAGTGAATTCTAAAGAACAGTGTAGGTCCAGAGTAGGAAATACTCATTGAAGGGGGAGACGCAGCTCCTGAGAGCCAGGAAGGGACCCGAAAGTGGGTGGCTGAGGATCCCACTTCTCAGGAGAAATTTTACAGAGCACAACCACATGGGTACAATGTGGGTTACAGCTACAATCAATCCATGAGATTATAAGTAATAGTCGCTTAGGATCCAGTGGGGAAGCAAGTCACATAGCAAGAGTACATGGTAAGGACAGAGAGTTTTCCAGGAAGGGATGAGTCTGAGGGTCCGGGTCACTATGGAAGTGACTGATGTTTGTCTAGACTTCATTAGACCAGGGGTTGCCTGGTCTTTTCATCTTCATCTTGAGGACTGGCCTCCAATAGGTGCGCCTCTGACCACAGTGGTACTGTGTTCTTACCTTTGTCCTGACTCTCTCCAGGGTGTATAGTTGTCTATAATAAGGTGAAGGTCATGAGCATCCTTAAATCAGCACAAGCCACTAACCAGATGAGGAAAGAGGTTCAGAGTTCAGACAGTAGGGACTTAAATTATGTTATACAGGCACGAGGTTTTTCTTTCCAAAACTCAGCAGGGCCATTTATCCCTTAGGGGCCAGTGCCCAACTCAAAGAAGGACTCAGGAGATGTTTGTTGAGTAAATCACTGAGTCCAACCGCAGTTTATAAAAGTCTCCCATCATGTGCAAATAGTTCTGAGAAACTGACTCTAGTTCCTTTCTGAAGCCCTTTAAGTTTTATCCTATTTTTTGTAATTAGATAAAAACCTTATTTTTTCCACAAGTGATTTCTCACAGGAAGTACTTGTGGACTCTGATATTTTCTTTTCATTTTCCTTCAGGCTAGGCTTTGCAACTGAGAAAGGAGGAGGCAAGCCCACTAGTTTCAGAGAAAGTTGAGTCCATCAGTAAAGCCATTATTACTCATTCACTGTAGGCCAGAAAAGGAGCCACATTGAAAATTTCCCTTTTATGGCTTCCACATACCAGCTAGATGTAGTTATCTGCCATGAATATGTATGTAGTTATCTGCCATGAATATTCTGATTTTGGAGTGGGCTGTGTGTGTGAAAAATTGAGGTTTCAGCGTCAACTGTGGTGGTGGATTCCTATAATTCCAGCACTCAGGAATCTGAGGCAGGAGGATTGACATGAGTTCGAGGATAGCTTGGGCTACATAGTGAGTTCAAGGCCAGCCTGATTTACATAGTGAGATCCTGTTTCAGAAAACCACACACACACACACACACACACACACACATACACACACAAATTAGTTTCTCAGGGTTGGTTTTGTAAAGATCTGGGTTTAAATTCTGACTCTCCCAATACTTTACATAGTTGTTTTCCTTCACACCTTACTTATTTATAAATATTGATGACTATGACATCATAATGTTGTCATAAGGATTAAAGGAGGTCATATGTGTAAAGCACTTGTCATGAAACTTTACCTTTTATGATTAATAGTAAAACAAATATGACCAGCAGTGGACCTCTCTGCTGTTAGGGTGACTGAGCACAAGGACAGGCCAGAGACATGTGTACTCTCTACCAGCCCCATGCCACACATTGTTCATACGGATGTAATAGTCAACAGGGACCAAATTATGTATCAGTGACAATCCCCAGATCGAAGCATCTCAGCATAGTTGTTGTTTATTTGTCGATCATTCAGTGTTCTCTGTGGATCTAGGTCACTGTCCAGGGTGGTTGTCTTCTCATTAACAGTGTATCGAGCCTCTTCAGTTTCAGGAACATTTTAGCCTATGGTTTTTGTTGATAAAAATAAATGACATGAAATAAAAGTTTTAACAGTCAGTGCTGTAGACTGTAGCACAAAAAAGTAAGAAGAGTTCAGCAGGGTCCCTGAAGACCACCTTTTTCTTTGCAGCTCCAGCTTCGTGTTCTAGAACCGTGGTGGCGAGCCTGTAGTGTGCATGCCATAGTTGGCCATGTATTATCATAGAAGACACTAAAAGG
The DNA here is from genome assembly GCA_004025085.1 of Thryonomys swinderianus. NCBI lineage: Eukaryota > Metazoa > Chordata > Mammalia > Rodentia > Thryonomyidae > Thryonomys > Thryonomys swinderianus. Next base: position 4,517 of record PVIC010013808.1, on the reverse strand, counting down.
TTCACCATCACCGTTCTAGTCAGACTACCTTTGTGTTCTTTTGTTATAACCGTCCTACCCTGAGATAATGGAACTGCAGAGCTCACCACAGTGGGGGCTGACTCAGAAGCAAGGCTTCCCACCACCCCCTCAGCTTCCAAGTCCTACCTCAACTGTGCGTCCAGAGGAGGGAAACCTGAGTGGAAAGATAGCAATACTATGGCCCTTGCCTGTCGCCTCTGCTCGACCACATGTTCCACCTTGACTTTCCTATTGCAGTTTACAGTGTCTCCTTATAGTTGGGATTTTCTTCCCCAAAGTCAAAGACGTGCAGTGTCTTCAGATCCTTAAGCCTGAATCTGATAAATTGAAGGAACAAAGGTGGCTGTGTTTGTACCACCAAACTTCATAGCACTGACAACCAAGACTGCTGATTGTGGGGAAAGGACGGGAGGCACAAGGGCAGATCTGTTAAATTGTGTGTAAATGGTCTTTTTCCTGTGAAATCTCAATACTTCCCTGAGGACATTACAGTCAGGTTTGGAGCCACTTTCTTCTGATATTTACTCGTTCAGGATTTTATTCTTGAGAAACCACTGCAGCAACAGAACCATTTTGCCTCTATGAAGGCAATGTCAGAGTCTCAAAATCCAGGATGTTTTAAGGCAGGACTCCAACCTCATCACTACCAGGAATAAAATTCATCCAGGCTGAAGTGTCTCGCTTAGAACTCAAATCCATCTCAGAATAGCTTTTCTTTCCCCTTTGTTTTTGAAGCTAAGCAATTACCTTTTTTTTTTTTAAGAAAAAAATTGTGCTAATGCACAAACTCTTTTTTTCCTTTCATTTATTTGAAATTGAACTTAACAAAGTCAGTTCTGAGCGAGCACTATATATGAGTTATGCTTTTTTGTCCATAAAAGGCCATTGACTCAACCAGTACGGGAGGGCTGTTTCTCCGCCTGCTTTGTGGGGGCATCCATAATGACAAAGTACTCGTGTCACAGTGTATAATGAAACTATAAATTGTTTTCATGAATGCTCTGAATTTGATCCTTTACGGGGCAAATTCAAAAGGTATTTAGTGCCACATTTCACATATGTGAATAACACTAGCCAGTGTAGTATATCCGGAAACACTAGAGACTTTTCTTTTCTTTTCTCTTTTTGAGACAGGGTCTTGCTTTATAGTTCAGGCTGGCCCTGAGCTCACTATGTAGCCCAGGCAAGCCTCGAACTCAGCAATCCTCCTGCCTCTGCCTCCCAAGTGCTGGGATTACAGGCGTGAGCCACCACATCCAACATTATGGTATGTGGGTCTGATTGCTGATTGTGGTATTGTTGTATGTGGTTACCAGGAATCCAACCAGTGACCTTGTGCTTGCTAGGCAGGCACTGGAACCACTGAGCTAAATCTCCAGCCCTACTAGAGACTTCTCTTACGCTGGGCTTGCCCTGGCCAGTGTGGTGGGTGACTGTCAGAGGAGGTCATTTCATGGTGCAGGGCGTTGGGGAGAAGAAGAGAGGAACAAATCACATCACTCGGAAGCAAGAGTTCTAGTGAGGTGTGCGATGGTTTGGAGAGAATTCAGTTGGGGCCCCTGGGTGATAGGTGCTGGCATTTGAACCACAGGAGTTTTGCAGATCAGGACCACATTCAAGAAGATTTGCAAGTGGGAGAGTGTCTCCTGGGTGGTGGGGGCAGGGACAATCTAGTGCTGAGAGCTATATTTCAATTAAATTCTTTTAATTACCTTTTGGTGTATGTTTTATTATAGAAGCCATAAAGGTGTATCCCTTAAAAATGAGAAAATACAGAAAAACAAATAAAAAGTAAAAACTTGGATTTTTTTTTTTAAACTGGGAGTGACGACTCACACCTGAAATCCCAGCACTCAGGAGGCTGAGGCAGGAGGATTGCAAGTTGAAGACCAGCTGGGGCTACAGTGAGTTCCAAGCTAGACTGAAATATACAGTGAGACCCTGTCTCAAAAACAAGAGAAAAAATTAAAAAAATAAAACTTGGGCAACTAATTTACCATGAAGAGATAATGATGAGCAATATTTTTACAAAATTCTTGTCAAATATCTTTGAGTATCACTTTGTAAAATTGTAATGAAAGTTTACATAATCTTATCTGGATATAAATATCCTTTTAAAATAAAACTGGGGCTCAGCTATTTATTTGCCTATGTAATTTCTAAAAACATGTTGCTTTTAAGATATTGCCAATTAAATTATTTTATCTGTCCCAGTATGGGGAAGTTCCTGGATGTGTAATATTTGGGTTCTGTGTCGAGGGTACCACCCATCAGGCACTGTATCAGGCTTTATGCATCTATGTTTCTTATTGGCAAACATCTCTGGGGATGTGATCCCTAAGAATGAAAAGGGGAGGTGGGTCGGGGCAATGTGTGCTAAGCAGAGGCCCACTGGCCTCTCCTGAGCAGTCGCGGGTATGCTTGCTTGGCAGTATCTGGTGTGCAAGAGGAAACTGGAGAGCAAGAAGGAGGCATTGCTCATTTTGTCCAAGGAGCTGGACACCTGCCAGCAGGAGCGGGACCAGTTCAAGCTCATGGCCAATCAGCTGCGTGAGCGCCACCAGTCCCTGAAGAAGAAGTACCGAGAGCTAATTGTAAGTAAGACACCAGGGTAACTTTCCTGTGCCCTCTGTGAAGACAGAAAGAGGAGGATTTCACAGCCCATTCCTTCAGAAAGGATGCATTGAAGCAGTGCAAACATGGAAGAGTTAAGAAGCAAAGGTTGCTAGCCTGTGTCCTCGACAGCCCAGGCCCACTTCTGGTGGACATGAACAGCTTCCAGTTTGCTTGGTCAGTGCCAGTGAACACACATCTGTGCCCTACGTGTCTATTTATGGCAGTTTCCTCATCCATGCACTGACGTGGACTCTTTTAAAATGATTTTAAAAGAGGATTCATATTTTAAATCTGCTACATTTGTATAGCTTTCAACCAGGCAGCATTGTTCTAAAAGATGCTCTTTTCGCTCACCACTTTATTTGGGCAACTTTCTAGGCCATATATACAGAGTTCACATGTTCTCTGGAGCATCTGCATAGGCAACTGGTATCCACAGTTTTTAAGACCTTTCCCTGTTGAGGGATTTTTTTGATTGTCCATTTTTTTATAGGGCAGGATGTTGGAGGATGCAAACTTCCCTGAAGCAAAGGATATTGGTGCTCTTCACACCCTGCTTTTCCTCATGATGCAGTCTCTTGTTTAAGTGCAGATGCTACTGCTAGTGTTTCTCCATCGTGCCTGGGTTATGGACTGCTCTGGTGTAGAAATGGAGTAGAGAAGTGGTATTAAGGTAGTTTGGACTCAGGTAGAGACAGCATCTGTAGGAGTGTATGCCCTGCATATTCACTGGGGAATTTGTTTTTCCAGATGGCTCGATGGGGAGAGGAAGTCAGTCCTGAAAGGGTAAAAATCCCACAGGACTGGAAATTATCAGTTAATTTTCTTTTATTTTTGAGCAAACTGTGTCACCCTTCCCATTATTTTACCCATAAAGAATATCAGTCATTATTCCTATGGTTCTTTTTAAAAGAAGAACTCAAGCCAAGTGAAATATTATTTCAGTTTATGATCTGCTCAAAAATCACTTTGAGGGCCAGAGGGTTAGCTCAGTGGTTCCGGCGCCTGCCTCCCAAGCACAAGGTCCTGAGTTTGATCCCCACATACGATGCTGGGCGTGGAGACTCATGCCCACCAGCAATCAATACCGCATACCACAGTGCTGGGCGTGGTGGCTCACGCCTGTAATCCCAGCACTCGTGAGACAGAGACAGGAGGATTGCTGAATTTGAGGCTTGCCTGGGCTACATAGTGAGCTCAGTGCCAGCCTGAACTACAAAGCGAGACCCTGTCTCAAAAAAAAAAAAATCACTTTGATATATAGAGAGTTTTATTTATTTTTTGGGGGGGTTTATACCAGTATATGACATGATTTAATTCTCATTTTTTTCCCCTTCTACCCACCCTATAGAGTTATTTTTATTTTTATTTTTTTGCTTTTTGAGACAGGGTCTCATTTTGTAGTTCAGGCTGGCCCTGAGTGTAGAGTTTTATTTTTAAACTCACATTGTTTTAGAAATTCTGTAAGGTTGGGCCTAACTAAAACTGATTTCCTAGAGGATTTTCTGAAATAATTTTGCTTCAGTTTGTAGTTAATGTTTTAGAGCTAAGCTTGGTTGTACACATTACTAGTCACCTGATGAGGAGGTGTCTGAATTCAGGTTCATAGTTTGGTTCAGTTGTCAGAGTCTATGCACATTACATATTTTTTAGAAAAGTAAAACATAATATTTGTTTCTTTGTAGGATGGAGATCCATCACTTCCCCCTGAAAAGAGGAAACAGGTAAGACTCACTCTAGATCTTTGATAACTCTAGGGTGTGATTATTGTTGCCTTCCTACAGCTGGAAGAACACAGGGAGCAGACTTCTTTTAATTTCCCAGAATTCTCTGTGTTTTCCAGGGAAACAGACAGCAGAGGCTGTGAAGAGGGTTGGGAT
>PVIC010013807.1:0-37592 GCA_004025085.1 Thryonomys swinderianus | reverse complement strand
AAACGATGTGGGGAAAAATGGCTTCCGTGGTAGATATACACTGCCTTTTCTCATGTTGTTATTCCACAAATAATAACTTTTTACATAATATTTACATTGTTTTAGGCATTCTATCAAAAATGATTATTTTTAAGTAGATAAAAGGATTGTGCAGGTTATGTGCAAATACACCATTTTAGATAAGAAACTTAAACATTGGAAGATTTTGCAGTCCTGGTCCACAAATTGCCAAAAACTACCTTATTCTAGTTTTCTACATGTTTTATTTTGGACAAGAAATCCAATGTTAAGTCTTATTCTTGTTTCTTTGTAGGTAACTGTTTTTAAACTTCAGTCTTATTTCAAGATTTGCTTTTAGATTTCTGTTCTTTAGACTGAACATACCGTTTCTATATGTCGGGATTTTTTTCAAAAGTAAAGTGCTTCAATTTCTCTATGTCTCCTGGAATTGTGATTTGGTATTTGTCATTAATTTTGGAAAAATCTTAGCCACTATTACTTCATAAATGTCCTCTGGTTTATTATATCTTCTGTCTTTTTTTTCAGATTTTGCATTTATTTCTACATTTCATAATTGTCCAATACTTGTTGGTATTCTCTTTTTTGTTGTTGTTATTGTTCCATTTTGTTTTCTCTTTGCATTTTAGTTTAGGATGTTTTCACACATCTTCAAGCTATTTCCTTAGGAATACCCAGTCCACAGGTGAGTTCATCAAATGAATTCTCCCTTACATTATTTTCATTTTTAAGCATTTATTTGGATTCCTTCTCACAGGTGCAATCTATCACCTACAGTTGATTTTTTTTCCTGTATGTTGTCCAAGCTTTCTGTTGGATGACTTAGCATATTGTATGTAGTGATAGTAAAATATTAATGTACTGAGCCCAAAATCTGTGTCATATTCCATCATTGTCCTGATGCATATATATATATATATGTATATACATATATATATATAAATAAATTTTTACTTTCATTTTTTAACCTTTTGGAATAACATATAAGTTTTGGTTGGAAGTTGGATGTGACGTATTTGGTAATAGGAACTAAGGCAAATAGTCTTTGACCCTGAGAAATTATAGCTATCTTCCTAGGTGGTTTATTATATTTACTATTTTCTACAAGTGAAACTGTCTGAGTCCTCAGCATGCTCTGGTGTTCTCTTTCATTTCCCCTATAGTCTTTAAGTTTTATCATAAATAACTTCTCAAATATAGCTTAAGACTTGCAATCTTTTGTATGCAATTTTCCATTATTGTACATGTAATACCTAAGTGTTGTGGAGAGACACTTGGGGCAGGTAAATGTTTTATTGTACTGGAATTATGTTCCAGTAGTTTCAGGTCCTAAGTTCCTGTTCCATGGCATTCATAAATGCTTATCTGTTGCCCTTTCCCCACCTGAGCTGATGGAAGAAGGTTGGGAGGGTCTTGACTTATAGAGACTTACATAATTTTCTTACCCACATCAGCTAGGTTTTGGCAAAATAGTTTCACTTGAAGGATTTGGAGAGCAGAAAGCTTTGTGAACATTGCAAGAGCTGATCTTCACCTTCCTCTAATAAAAGCACAGAAGAATATTTGTTTTCCAATCTCAACAAGTATAAAAGCCTATTCAGGTTCTTACAAAGTTTTTTTCAAAGTTTTGGCTTCTTTCTAAAACAGAGCCATCTACAGTTTTAAATCCCAGTGAGCCCCTTAAAATTTGTCATTAAAATGTAAATAAGTTAAGCGTCCCTACCAGTACCAACTTCGGGGATGGGCACCTGCACCTCAGTTTTTACTTTTACGAAGCTATTTGTGGAAAAGCAGTTTACCATATATGACCACCGTTCTCCATATATTTGTGGTGAATTGTTGGTTTTATTTCTTTTTTTGCTTACAAAGATGAAAGTGGCAACTTACAAGGCCTTCAGAACTCATACTGGAAATGTCGTTAATGTTTGAATTTAAAGCTTTATGGAACTTTTATATTTTCTATTTTGTAGTAAAATTATAATTTCATTCAAGTCTTTCAGTCTAGAATGTGTCTGTATACCTTGAAGAAATATTTTTTTCAAGGCATAAACTCAGTAACTGCATCAGGCACACACGTGTACCCCTGATCCATGTTCAGGCATCCTGCCTAGTCCTGAGCCACTGTGTCAGCCTCCTCTGGGCAAGGTTAACCAGCTTATGATTTGTGCAGCTGTTGGCTTCTTACCTCACCACCCTGCTAACCCCTTCTGTCCTCACTGAAGCAAAGACTTAACACTTGTGTGTGAACAGTGCAGAAGTCTGGGAGTTATCCTATGGGGAATAATTTTGAACAATGAGAGACAGGTAAGCAGGTAAGTTATTTTTCATCTGTATCCTTGAAGGACTTTTCTGCTTTTAAAAATGTGTTTGATGTGCAATATCTAGACATCAAGCTATTAGTCAAACCTGTGACCTAATTCAGAATGAATTCTTGTTCAACTCTTCCACCTTCCATGCTTCACCCCTCCTTCACTCCTGTCTGCCAACCAATTTAGAAACATCAGACCACTCTGCTCCATGTTCTCTTAACAGGAAATCTCACCACAAGAGTAGAAATAAGATAGGATTCTAGAATATTCTAATTGAGGTCTAGTGACACTTGCTTATTTATGTGAGGTTTGCATTTCTAAAATATGTGGTAATAAGTGAAATTTGATTTCTGCAATTAGCACCTTAATTTGCTTTGCTTTGAAATGTATATCTTGGCACTGTCACCTCCAGATGCAGAAATTCTGGATTATACTGAAGAACAAAAACACAAACATATGGAAAATGTGCAAGTGAGAAAATTAGAAGCAACACACTTTTGTTATGAGTATTTTGTAACAATTTTGATTCTAATGTCTTATTTTAGAAAAAAATCCACTAATATAAAAATATATTGCCTTATTGTTTAAAATAAATATGTGAAAATACATATGAAAAAACTGAAACCACTTCAAAAATACATTTTCAGGTGGTAAAAACTAATGAATACATTTAACAAACCTAGTCTCTAATTATCTTTTTATTTATTTACATTTATTTTTATTTATTTTATTTCATGTGTATCTATCTTTTTTCAAGAATGACTTTATAAATGTAGATGATATATATGGTTTTATTATTCTTCTGTTTGCAGAGTATCTCTCTTCCTCTCTACTTGTCTATTTGTATTTTTATTTGCTTATAAATGCTAATAAAATGTATTATTTGTGAAACTATCTGAAATGCTATTCATCAAAACAATATTTTAAAAGTATGTACTATAAGTGATCATAAGGGTTCCACATAAGACTGTGTATTGCTATTATTTTAGGGGATGGGAAAAATAAGAACCAATATACATCATATACAGGTACAAATTCCCAATGATGAATGTGATCCTAAAATGTACATAATATTACTAATCTTATGTTCACGATATATGTTCTCAAACACTATGACTTACATGTAATAAATGTAGAACTTCTGATACCAATGGCTTTTTTGTTTCCTTAGCACAATTTAATTAAAAGGATATTCTGCAGTTTTACTATGAAAAGTATTTCTTAAAATCATGTCACATAGGCCAATCCATTAGCAAGTCATGTTTAAGAATCTGACACATCTATCTCTTCTTTCAGCCTTAAACCTAATTTTGGAATTGTATTTTCTGCACTTATCAACAAGAGTCAGCTTCCAAACTGAATTAAAGACTATGCCTATTAGGTCACAAAGGTTCTGGAAACACATTTCTAGCACTTTAGATGCTCATCGTTTTCAAAAGGTGTCCAGTTCACAATGACTAACATTACTAAAATCAAAAAGAGAATGAAAAAACAATGCATTAAAAAATGCTAAAATGCATGTTGAATATTGAAAAATGTTAATTTTTTTATTGCAGATGTCTAGTAATTTTTATGTCATAGATTAAATGATCCGTATTTCTTAGTCTTTGGCAGAGGAACAAACTACTAATGTACATAGCAAAGACAAATGAATGGGAAAAAATTATTTTAAGAAAAAATATAACAGTTCCTTCAGAAACGCACCTTAGGATCCCATTCATAGGGAATCTGTAGAAAATAAATTGAATTGTAGCAATATAAACTAAATATTACTTGGAGTGTAGGGAGAAATGAGTAGTAGGAAATTTGTTCTAGAGAGCACAATGGAGGTGTCCTATGTAGACAGAAGGTTCTGCAAAGTGGTGTCTCGAGTCTGTGCTTGGATCTCGAACATCTCCCACAGGCGCACGTGCCACAGATTTAGTCTCCAGTTTGGTATTTTTAAAAAGTAGATTGTTTAATGTGCAGGGGTTAATGAGTGCTCTCAGGTTCCCGCAGGTGTGCCCTTAAAGGGGAGAGTGGAAAGCCATCCCTTCCTTCTGTGTCCCTCAGTTCCTGGCCCCGAGGGCAGCGGCTTCCTCCCACCACACGCACCTTGCCATAATTTACTCCTCACCGCATGCCCCAAGCAGCAGAGCCAATCAGTCATGACTGAAGCCTCTGATACCGTGAACCCAAATAAAACTTCTCTCTTCTAAGTTGATTTATCGCATGTGTTTGTTACCGTCATAGAAAGCTGACTAACAAAGGCAGCCGTTACAAAGTACCACTGACTGGGCGGGTTGAGCAGAAGAAATCAATTCTCTTGCAGTTTTCCAGGCTGCGAATCCCAGATCAAGGTGTTGACAGTTCCAGTGTCTCTTGCCTCTGGGGAGGCCACCTGCTTGCTGTGTCCTCACCTGGCCTTTGTCTGTGTGCACGTGCACTTCCAGTGTCTCCTCCTGTTCTTCCAATAAGAACATTGTGCTGTTGACCAGTTCCACTTCTATGACCTCCATTAACTTTAATTACCTCCTTAAAGGACCCACTTCAAAATATGGTAACATTGGGCTGGAGATTTAGCTCAGTGGTTCCAGCGCCTTCCTTGCAAGCGCAAGGCCATGAGTTCGATCCCAGTAACCAAATACAATGCTGGGCATGGTGACTCACGCCCACCAGCAATCAGTACCACATACCACAGTGCCGGGCGTGGTGGCTCACGCCTGTCATCCCAGCACTCGGGAGGCAGAGGCAGCAGGACTGCTGAGTTCCAGGCTTGCCTGGGCTCCATAGTGAGCTCAGAGCCAGCCTGAACTACAAAGCGAGACCCTGTTTAAAAAAAAAAAAATGGTAACATTGGGGTTAGGGTTTCTTTCTATGGTTTCTTGACAGTGGAGAGGACAAAATGCAGTCTGTACTAACTGTGTAAATAGAAACCTTCTGTTTTCAAGCCCCACAGAATTTATCATTTAAGGTCAATACATATTATTTTGTGTATTAGACTTTATTTTCTTTAAGATGTAGTATTGTGGTGAGAACATTTAAAAGTTGATTTTAGCCATAGGAAGGTATCCTATTTATTGAATATATTTTATATTTTCATTGTCAGGAGATATGGAAGCCTAAGTATGCACAAAGATTGGGGCTTTGGGGTACATATGTGACTTTGTAATTTAGGATAATTTTATCCACTATTGTGCTAATTAGAATGTAAAGGAGGCAGTAAGTTTGACCAACTCAATATTTTTACTCTTACCATTACCCAGAAAGATCTCAGTACAATTCAAAGTTCAGATTTTACAACATAAATTAGTGAGAATTTGTAGAAACCTAGATTGAATTAGCCTATTAATCTGTGAACCTATGCATTGTACTGTAAATGCATGGTATTGAAATTTATTGCCACCAAAGGGACGCATGAAGGGGTAATGGATTGGACAGTGGGATTTATTTTCCTTTCATTTAATACTTTATACATTTGAGAAAGTATGTTGCGGTATCAATGTTGATTTTGCTAGAGTGTATTAAATGATTCTTTTCAAATTTATTGGTAACTCTAATAACTGGCAAGTAGAATCACTGACAAGTAGAATCTTCACATCCAAAACTCTACTGATCCTTCATGAAGCTTAGAAAAGTTACCTTCAATTCAGCGGTTGACTAGAATTAGATGACAGCTATCCACGATATGCAACACCTTCTGAAATACCTCCCTCTGTGACGCTACCCAGGAATATGCTGTAGGAAGTCTTTACTGATGATATATTGCCTTCAACTGTTTCAGCTGATACTGTGTTTTCAAAAATAAACCTATGTCTGAATGACTTTCCCAATCAACAATACAGCATACTAAAATCTCGATCTACAATAAAGAAGTAGTTTCAATGGTAAAGGGACAAGGTTTCCACAGTGCAAACTCTTGGCAAGAGAAAGTTGTAAATACCCTTGATAAGCTGCTTTTATTTCTCTCTCTCTATTATATAACTATTGTGCTAAATGTAACTGCTAAGTAAACCCTGACCATTTTGCATCAAGAAATAGATCCACGCTCTCTTGTAGAGGGATATCCTGTTCCACACAGGATGCAAGCAGCAGACCTGAACTTCTTGAACCCTGAAAGTTTCTAACAGCTTATCTTAGCAGAGGCCTTAGGTGTCACCTGAGACATGAGCTCTGAGCCCTCAGGATGTCATAGCTGTTATTAGTGTTTTTATTTGTTTGAAGCCTTGGGTTATGCTACACTATTTTGAACAAATAGAGTACGCTAACATTATGATGGTAAACACATGCTTTTGTAAATCAGAGGTTGCAGACCATGTGGTAATTGGTATGATCAGATAGTTTATGCTAACAGATGTGGTTTATCATTTCTGTGAAGATAAGTTTCTGAAGTGTTTGTGGCTAGGATTAATCATGGTAGTATGCATATGTTTATGACTCATAATAAAAATCTTGAACATAAAGTTTTATTCAAGCTTCCATTGTGACAACACTTTGCATCCATTGTTACACATCATTCCTGGGAGAACTGAGTACTCACGTGACTGATCTAGAAGAGGAAACCTGCATTGCACTGGTTTCCTATGAACTTCTCCCCATATGACTCTTCTCTGTTCTCATTACAACTTGTACATTTTTGGTGTAATAAACAATAACCATGAACATAAGTCTCCCAGTCTTCTAGGCCCTTCTAGTGAATCACAGAATGCCTCGCACACCATGTTTTCCTTTAGATTAGAATTTACAAGAGTTGAATAGATTAGAGGCATAGCGTTTCGGCAGAAATGTTTCTCTAATACAGAAAACTACTTAGTAGCAACTAAAATTACACTATTATATTATGGTAGAAAAATGGTTCAGTTGTTTAGGTATTATTATTGCACTATTTTTCAAAACATCTGTGATTTAGTTTCGAAGTTTTAAAACTTAAATAAGGAGAATTTTGTTTTCACGGTAAAGAGGGGTTTCCATCACTACCTCATAAAAGTTGTTCCTCATTAAATTTCCATAGTGTTTATACTTAAATTTTGATGTTATATGCTACAACATATATAATTGTATTTATATATGTACATTAATTAAGGCATCAATATAATTGTAATTGTAATATGTAATTGAATTTGTACATATAAATTCATGTATACATATATGTATATATAGCAACTATGAGTTTATATAAATTGCTTGTATCAGTCTAAAGACAAGTGTCACTTTTTGGCAGGGCATCTACTCCAAAACTGTAAAACATGTATTTCTACACCTGTCTACTGGACACTGAAGACCCTTCTTCCTCATCTTGAGTTTCCTGTGCTCAGAATATTACAATTGCCCTGTGTTAGGAACAGCCACTTTTATTTATAATTTACTTTTAAAAGCTCATTAAGAAATAAGAAGATCTTGACTGAAGATCTTCATTTGGGGTACTGAATACAAGGATAAGGATGTCTGCATGAAAAAGTGATTTATTATTTTTGTGAACAAGTGATGGCCCATGGTGCATGTGTGTGTATGTATACATATATACATACATATATATATATACATACATGTGTGTATACATATATATATGTGTATATATATACATAGTTTAAACCACGCAGGATGCTCATGTGGTACCAGACAATGCACACAGGATGACAAACCCAATTATTTACTATGTAGTAAACATGCTGAAAGGAATGCTGGTAATATCCATGTCATCCATCACTAATAACAGATTTTGATGTTAATTCCCAATATGTTGGATATCCAATCCAAAAATAAGTAGTCATTACTGTACACTTCCATCTTTGATTGCTAAAACCCCTCTCCTACGGCTAATGGACTTCAAGAGCATTTAAAAGCATAGGACTGTCCTCACTCTATGATTTTGGTTACTGTTGTTGTCACTGTTCTTTCTTTTTTCTCATTTAAAAGCCAAATATTTAAAGATTAGAGCATTCCCAAGCATCTTTGTATGGAGGGAGAATTAGGAGGGATTATGTGTGCCCAGTTTGAAATGCAGAGTCTGAAAAGTTCAGAGAAGCTTGTAAGTTCACACTGCAATCTGACTTTTAACACAGAGATAGCTTACAATTCAATTTAGAAAACAATAAAGAAAGTAACTACAAATAGTAAATGTTATGGGAGCAAAAAAATCTTACTGGAAGGAAAAGACTCTTACTTCCAGAAAAACTAGTTTAGTAGAATTAAATGTCTGATCAAGAAGTAAGATCAGGGTTGGAGATTTAGCTCAATGGTTCCAGTGCCTGCCTAGCAAGGGCAGGGTCCTGAGTTTGATCCTGGTAACCACATACAATAATAGCAAGCTTGATGACTCATGCCCACCAGCAATCAGTACCACATACCACAATGCCAGGCATGGTGGCTCACACCTGCAAGAGAGGCAGGAGGATTGCTGAGTTCAAGGCTTACCTGGGCTACATAGTAAGCTCATGGCCACCCTGAACTACAAAGCAAGACCCTGTCTCAAAAAAAAAAAAAGAAGAAGAAGAAAAAATAAGACCACATCACATGTAAAGAAGAGAATAATAGTCCAAAAAAGAAATAAATCACCCTATACAATTCCTTGAGAAAGACATGAATCCCTAAAATAACTAAACTTCTTTATAATGTTGTATAACTAAGGGAGATCGAAAAAAGCCAAGAAACTCATGCTGGAATAAAAAACATATAACAGTATAGCAATATAAATCCTAAAACAAGACCTAAAATTCCCAATGATGAATAGTACAATCATTAAAATGACAAATGCTTTAGAGAGAGTCAAAGAAAGTTTTGAACTAACAATAATTAATTGGTAAACATAAAGGTAGCATAATAGAAATTACTATTTCTGAAGAATGGAAAAACAGGTTAAGCACAAGTAATAAAAGCCTAAGAGACCTGTAAGATAATATCAAGAAGACCAACATACAAAAAAAATTGAGATTACAAAAGAAGACCAACATATTACAGCTAGTAGGTCAACATACACATATACGTCCTGCTCTAAAATAAGAAAGAAAAAAGAATGTTTGACAAAATAATGTCTTAACATTTTCAAAATCTTTTGAAGGACACACATGGAAATACTCAAAAAACTCACAAACTCACTTTAAGAGTCATACCAAGATTCATTATAAGCAAAAGTTTGAAACAACAGGAGAACCTAAAGAGTAACAAAGTGACTAATGTGGAAATAATCCTCTACAAGATCACCACAAACTCTGTAGATCATCAGTGAGCTGATATATGTAAAGTGTTGTGGAGGGAAAAGTAATTCAGTTTTTTTAAAAAATTCTATAATTTGCAAGTCTCTCCTATAGGGTAAGAAAGAAACTGAGACACTTCTAGACAATCAAAAGTTGGGAAATTTTTTACTACTAGTCAGTCCAGTATAAGAGAAGTTCTAGAAAAGTGAATGAGAAGGGAAAGAAAAAAATTGATGATTAAAAAGGAAAGGAAACAAAGCTTATGCATTTAGAGGGTGGAGGATTTGGAGAGGCAGAGGAATGAGAAAAATGAGAATTAAGTCGTGTCATATACTGGTACATATTCTCCATGTTGATTGTGATCTTAACATTATATAAAATATACCAATTAAATCAATTTTGAAAAGAAAGAATATTAGTAACTTGAGATCGCATAAAAAGCTAAAGATTTAAATAAAGGTAAGTACACGGAAGATCATAAATTCTAATATTGTGAAACTAGTTTGTATCTCCATTTTTGTTTTTTGTGTAACTTAAGAAACTCACATTTTGTTTAAAAGCTTACACCAAAAGCTCTAACACTTGTAGAAAAGAGCACACAGAGAGAAGTCATTTATCAGTATTCTACTTAAATATCAATGGATTAAACTCTGCAGTGATATGACAGAGATTGGCATAATGGACAGAGAACTGTTTTAAAAGTAGATCCTAAAACATACTGACTACAAATGACTGATTTTGATCAAATAAATTGGAAAGGAAAGATATGCTGTGCAAATTGTCACCAAAGAGGAACAGGAGTGGCGTCTATAGTAAAAGCAAACAAAATATATTTTAAATCTGAAAAGTTTATATAAACTAGGAAAAATATATTAATATGTTTCAAAACAAGATGGCATATTCACTATAAATATATGTGTACCAAGTAATAGACCATCAAAATATATAAAATAAAAAGAAATATAATTGAAAGGTAAAACATGCAGTTGTACAAAAATAGTTGGAAACTTCAATACCCCTGGAAATTTGTTTGATCCATTGATTTTTTAAGATTTTAATTTTCATGAATTTGTAAATTTTCCATTTTTCCTCCTGGTTTTAATTTCTAAATTATTATTTTTTGATCAGAAAGATAATTTACTGGGTATATATTATTTTAAATGTATTGACAATATCTAAGAAAATATTCATATATAGTTGAGAAAATGTATGCTGTCATTGTTAGCTAGATGATTGTATTTCTGTTAGATTTAATTGGCTTACTGTGTTAATATCTCTGATTCTTTGATGAATTTTCTTTGCCTGTTCTACTCATGGTGTATAATTTAGAAATTATAGCAATATTGGCATCTTAGCCACTTTAAGCTTTCTAATTCATGGATTAGCTATGTTTCCATTTCTTTATGTGTTCATTACTAACATGCAATGATTTTTCGCCATTTTCAAATAGAAGGCTTTCACTTTGAGGATTAAATTGAACTTAAATTTTTACTATATTTAAGCGGAATTATTTTCTAAAAGTTCTTTTCTAAAGATATCTCATTAATATGTGAAAATGCAGATTTTCCTCCAACCTGAGATCAAAGCACTCTGAGACACAGAGGCCGCTTTGTGTCTGATCTTCCATAAATAGGAGGCCACACTCTCCTCTAAAGTACACACAGGCTCGAATGATCTAATGAAGCTCAAAACGGCTAATGTTTTTCTGAGTTTTCATCTTACTACTGAGTTTTCATCTTACTTTACTGAGTTTTCATCTTACTACTATGCTGAATTCATTTATTATTTCTAACAGTTCTGGTTTTTCAATAGATGAGGTAATTGTTAAAGATAATTTGAAAAAATCTTTTCTAGTTTGATTTTTATTTCATTTTCTTGTCTAAAGGCTCTAGTAAGAATTTCCAGTCCTATCCTGGGTACAGGTGGAAAAGTTGGTCTTGTTCCTAAGCTTATAAAAAAAGTTTCAATATTTCATTATCTAATATCAGGTTTCTATGTGTTTTCATATTTGACTTTCTTTGTGCTAAGGTGGTTCCTTATATTCCTAGTATTTTGAGGATTTTTTTGTAGGCAATCTGTTTGAATTTTTCCCAATTCTTTTTTATCAATTCAGATGACTATATGTTTTCTCTGTCCTTCTGTTAATGTGATATGTTACACTGACTTATTTTTATATAATGAACAACCTTTGCATTCTAGGAATAAAGTGCCTGTGGTCATAGTGTGCATTTTTTAAAATATTGTGCTGAACTCAATTAATATTCTGTTGAAGACTTCTTACACTAGTATACAATTTTGTTAAGAGTTTTAAAACTAATGTACAATATTGTAAAAAGCATAATTTATTATTTACTTCAAGTGGGTTTCTGGCTGTGGAATCAATGCAGTGCTAGCTTAATGGAGTTAGGAAGCATTTCTCTTAATTTTTTGGATACATTGAAGATGACTAATATTTGTTTCTTTTAAATGTGTGACAGAATCTGGCAGTGAAAATATCAGATCTAGGCTTTCTTTCTGGTCTGGGGATTTAAGTACCGATGCAATCCCTTTACTGGTTTACTGGTTTCAAGTGTATTCTCCCTATTTTTTCTAACTTAGTCTTAGTAGGGGACATTTAATAATAGATAAATGATAGATTAAGACAAAAAAAGTAACATATCCGAAATTATGGAATGTGCTAAGAGTAGTACTCAGGGGGATGTTTAAAGCCCTACATCAAAAATCATGAGAGATCTCAAATCAATTCATTTCTACCAATTAAAAAACTAAAAAAGGACAAACTCAATGTAGGGCTAGAGAAAAGCAGAATCATAATAAAGGTTAAGCTGAGATAAGTAAAGTCGAGACATTAACCAGACAGAGGGTTTCCTTTTGTTTGTATTTTTTCTTTAAATTTCACTATTCATGATTCCAAAACGCAGAAGTGAGGAAGAGATTCCACTAGAAAATCTAAATTCACCTGAATTAGAGAGAAGAGTCAATTAGAGCCAGCACAAATGTCATCTCCCACTGAACACATATGCTAACTTCACTTTTCATTTCAATGTAGTAATGAAAATTTCCTTCCTGGTAGGAATCATTCAAAAACTAAAGCAAAAACATGAATAGTTTGCAATAGCTATCTACCTACTTACCTATCAGTTTGTAGCCACTGGAATCCCTGTGCCCATTTGTTAGGTATGTATGTGATCACTCCACCCCATGACAGAAGCCAATCTGACCGTCCAGAGAAGAGTTCACTCTACTGTCCTAGCTGTGTGCTCTTCCTGTGTATCCACAAAGAGATCAAGAAGAGTAAATCATGGGATTTATTTATCTTGTAATACCTGAAATTAAATAATTTTATGTTATAAAATGTGAATATTTTAATACTCTTTGAAATGTTAGCCTAAGAACAAATAAAATCAAGTTATGGGGAAATTCAATATAATGAGATAAAATGAGGATCAAACATAGAAAAATGTATTTGAGATTAAATTCTTGGACCCCTCAGATGTCTGAGCAAGTCACTCTAGAGCTGAGGTCTTTCTCCATGTGCATCACGGATAGGGTGAGGGATCAGCAGAGAAACAGCCCAGTCCAAAGCGGCAACACAAGGAAGCCCTCTGTCTGGTTAACGGCTCAACTGAATTATTGTTCAGTTCATCTGTCATTAGGAGAGAGATGGTGAAAAACTATTGATCTATTGATCGACAAGACAGAACCTTTACATATCTGAAAATCATATTGAATATGTCCTGTTTTAAAACAGCCTCACAAATTGAATCCAAAAGTACAAAAAGCAATCATTTGCCATTTACTATATGTCAATTTACATTCAGGCTGAATGAATGATGGTCACTTTCCCCCTTGTTCTCCTTCATATGAAGCATTAAATAAGGGGTCAGTGATGATTTAAATCGCTGCTTAAGCAACCACCTTGAGGGAATAGGACTCCAAACCAAGATCTACATAAATTGTGACTTCAGGAACTTGGTCACCCCAGTTTTTTTTTTTCTTTAGGCAATAGGAAATATTACATAATTTTCCCTTTCAAGTGTACAGATGGATTAAAGACTGCTTTAAATAAATGAGAATTATATTATTCCTCAGAGCCTCTGAATTTTCCATCCCTAAAACCAAAGTCTAAATACTTAAGTAATGTGAAAGCGAATCCAAAATGTTTTGTTTTACTGAGACATAAAAACACTGCTGGTAATCAGTATCATTTCTTAAATTTCTATAATATTTGAATTACATTCATATTGTTTATTGTCACTAAAAATTAGCCCTTTAGGTTTGTTAGGCACGTCTGTAAACTACATAGGAAAAACTTCGCAGAATCACAGTTACCTTCCTGAAAAATTAATTAGCTCTTTCACAACTCTAGAGCTCCAGAGAAGTTACATTTATTAAAGCCTTGGGCTGATTTTTGTGATATATGTTTGTGTGTGATTAAAATAACTCAAAAAGTAGTAATTACTAAAATAGTTACCATAAATAGAGGACTTGTCTATGTGGTAGTTAAATGCAGACCCTCAGAGAGGAATCACCGAGGGAGTTAACACCTGGGGGCATAAGGCCATAGGCTGTGTTTTCCCGACTCGTGTGTGGTTTTCTTTTCTCTGGTCTATGGCAAAGCTCTTATTACAGTATTCATAACTAAGGTATCTGCTCTCAAAGTTATGATGAATGGTGTAGGGACTGAGAAGAAATGAATAAAGAAACATCACAAGTGATTATATTTTGTATTACCTACTTTTTTTCCTTTCTAAGGATTTAAAACATCTTGTATTTTATTCTCATAAGGAGATGAGATATGGTTTCCTTTTATACATGGTTGTGATATTTTTAAAACTAACATATCTGTGTGTTCTCCAGGTGTATCCATTTGCACATAAATGGATACACCTGGAGGACACACTAATAAGTGAAATAAATAGATCACAGACATGCAGATACTAGATCTTTTCTTTGGTATGAGAACCTATAGATGTAAATGAGTTCTAGAATGTATGATAGTTATTGTAAAATAGGGAATATCCAAAGGGAATTTGATATGGGAATGTAATGAGGGGAAAGAATAAATATGATTCCGAAAGAAAATAAAAGAGCATGTTTATAAGGGGTGGGGAGTTGTGGGTGGGTAAGGATGTGGGTAAAAATGAGAATTAACTTGTGTCATATACTGGTACAAATCCCGAGTGTTGTGTGTGATTATGATCTGTATATAAAATGCACCAATAAAGAATTTAATTTAAAAAGTAACATATCTGTACTCCTCAAATATCCTTTGGCCTAACAATAGGAAAAAAATTATACTGTTGGGTTTTGTTTTGGGTTGTCGGTGGGGAAGTGAGCATGCTGTATAGCTGCACAGAGAATGTGTCAATTTGTTGTAATCGATACTCACAAATAGTACATGCAGTTTTTATCAAATATGAGCAGATGATTTCATTGAGACTCCAAAAGGTTCAGTCAGAGAAATGCAGCAGTTGAACTTGGGAAGTTATTTTAGAAACAGAAGAATTTCAAGTTTTTCAGCAGCATAGTATAACCTATTGGCAAGGCAAAGTATCACAGTGGAAGAAGTACTTTGAGCAGCTCTTTTCAACTTTTCCTTAATCCAACTTTATTTCCTATTTTCTCACATTGAGGTTGATCTTCAAAAATAGAGGTTGGAATATATTAAGAATCGAGTAATCCACATTTTGCAGAACCATATCACAAACATATTTGATTTTGAACAAGACTTCAAATGCCTCCCATTTGCAGCATTTTCCTCTCAAAGTGGAAAGTTTGTCTTCCCACCTATCTCAGCTGGACAAATGTGAATATTATCTTAAAAGTACTTGAAAGGCCAGGCGTGCTCGCTCACACCTGTCATCCCAGCACTTGGGAGGCAGAGGCAGGAGGATTGCTGAGTTCAAGGTTTGCCTGGGCTACATAGTGAGCTCAGGGCCAGCCTGAACTACAAAGCGAGACCCTGTCTCAAAAAAACAAAAGTACCTGAAAGATCTCTGAATTACTTAAGCACTACATAAACACTGGGCAATACTATTGATGGAAAAGAACAGTACTCTGCCCTACGTTTTGGGTGACTTTCTACAAATCAAAAATCAATAATAATTGATATCTCTAATAAAATGGAAATCTATACAGATATCCACTAAAATGTCCTTAAGTACAAGAATTACCACAAGTGTCCTTTCCAGCCCTGGTTAGTATTTATTGTCTTATAGTTCATTCTGTTGCACTGTAGTATATTTTCAAATATTAATTACCAAGGCACAGTGACCAATTTGTTTATATATTTAGCAAATGTTTTTGAGTATTCATTGTTAAATCACTCTATATATCAATATGCAATAATCAGGTAGAGAACTAGAGTTTCTAAAACATGTGTGTAATTAAGTAATTTATGAGAAAAGGACCTGAATTTTAAAAGCAATTGTAAAAAATAACATGATTCATTTCAGTTTGCTCTACTTTCTGAGTGTAGGCATTCACTGCTATGAATTTCCCTCGTAGAACTGCTTTCATTGTGTTCCATAAGTTCCTATGTGTTGTACTGGAGTTGTCATTTAGTTGTAGAAACTGTTTAATTTCTTCTTTAATTTCTTTTGTGGCCCATTGGTTGGTCAACAGAGTGTTGTTCAATTTCCACATGTTTGTGAGGATCTTGGGATTTTTTTTTTCTATTGAGCTCCAGTTTCAAGGGACTATGGTCTGATAGTATGCAGGGGATAACTTCAATTCCTTTGCATTTTCTTAAGTCTGTTCTATGGACTAGAACGTGATCTATTTTGGAGAATGATCCATGAGCAGCTGAGAAGAAGTTATATTCTGACTTTGTAGGGTGAAATATTCTGAAGGCATCTATTAAGTCCACTTGCTCAAAAGTTTGATTTAGCTCGAGTATTTCCTTATTGATTCTTTGTCCAGTTGATCTGTCAGTTTGTGAGAGTGGAGTATTAAAGTCCCCTACCACTATTGTATTAGTGGTTATCTGGTTTTTCATGCCCACTAATGTTTGTTTTATATAGTTGGGTGCATTAGAGTTTGGTGCATAAATATTTATGATTGTTATTTCTTTCTCTTGGATATTTCCTTGTATGAGAATATAATGACCTTGATTACCTCTCTTAATCTGTTTAGGTTTGAAATCTATTTTATCTGCAAACAAGATGGTTACACCTCCTTTTTTGCAGTTTCCTGTGGTGTGGAGGATTGTTTTCCAACCCTTTATTTCCAGTCTATGGGTTTCCTTCTGAATTAGGTGTGTTTCCTGTATGCAGCAGATTGTAGGATCTTGCTTCTTGATCCAATCTGCTAGTCTGTGTCTTTTAGTTGGCCCATTGAGCACTGACATTAATGGTTATGACTGATATGGACATATTCAGAGCTGCCATGTTTCCCTGTTCTTGGTTCTTTTCTTCCTTGCTTTTCCCCTTTTCCATTTTGTTTCTTGTTTGCCCCAGTGAGTTCACTTTGCTGGGTCTCGTGGGTATGGAATTTTCTGATGTTGTTTAGAATGTTTTGGAGTGCAGTTTTCATATTTGTGAAGTTTTCCAGGTGTTCTTTATCATGGAAGTATCTTATTTCCCCATCTATTCTGAAAGATAGTTTTGCAGGATACAACAGTCTAGGTTGGAGGTTGTTTTCCTGTAATGCTTGAAACACTTCCCTCCAGGCTTTCCTTGCATTGAGTGTTTGTATTGAAAAGTCTGCTGTGGTCCTAATGGGCTTTCCTTTGTAGGTGATTTTCTTCCTTTCTCTCACTGCTTTCAGTATTTCATTCTTTTGTTGTATACATGGAACCTTGATAATTATATGTCTAGGTGTAGGTATTTTTATGTTATGGACTTTTGGAGACCTATATTCAAGAATATAGCAGAGTTAATTTTGAGTTCAAGGGAAAAATAGATTATTTCTTGCTGAACATAAGTATATATTCATTTGGTATAAGAAAATAGCTTAAACAACAGAAATATTCAGCCCAGTTCTGGTGGCTGAAAGTTCAAGATCAAGATACCAGTAGGGTTGGGTTTTTTTTTTCTGAGACTTCTTTTCCTAGTTTCTAGATAGCCATGTTTGTTTACTTACTTACTTACTAACTAATGTTTCTGTTAGTATTATAAGTCTGATTGGATTGTGTGTATTTTGAGTATGGTATAAATCTGATTGGATTAAGGCCCATTCATATGGTTTCTTTTAACCTTAATTTCTTCAAATTCCTAATCTGCATATATAGTTACAACCTAAGCTACTAAGACTTCAACATTTATGTTTTAAGGGACCATAGTTCATCCTATAACTATCTGAGAAAGGACTCCTAAAGCTAAAACTGTAAAAAAAAATGTAGAACATCATATGTGAACAATCTAAGAGTTGCTCCTTAGAGAACTTAGTTTTACACTGAATGCAATTAGCCAAGTTTAAAGATTTACACTCACTTGCTTATTTTGTTTTTTATTATTTTAGTTCTTTTTGCCTCTCATTTCTTATCATCTTCAAAATGAGTTATGTATAATATATACTATTTGCAGCTTTCTCTTGCAGTGATTTTTGTGTGATTCTTTCTTAAAAATTCTTTATTACTAATTCTTTTAAGTCATCATCCTAGAGAATAAAATATATGTCCCTGACACACAACATCTGATATGAACTGTTACCTTTACAACTGTATATGTATCATTTGAATATTTATCTCACAACCACCCCCTTTCCTTTTGTGATATTTATATATAGAGCTCCAATGCACTCACATTTATGACGGGAAAAAAGAGACCATATGAATTATTCAGTGTTGAATATCTGGAAATATCTTTATTTACCTTATATTTAAAGGATAATGTTGAAGACTAACACTTGAGTTTTTTTCACATTTCAAGAAATTATTATCTTTCTGTGGCTTATCTCCTTTTCTTCATCAATTTTCAGTGTTGTTGTCACTTCTAGTTGATACATTTTTCATTCTCAGTCTGCTTTTGACACTTTAACTTGAATTGTCAGCAGTTTTCTACCAAAGTGCTGAGCTGAATATACGTTCTCAGGTTCAGTTGAAAGCCAGATGGATTTACTAAATCCACAGGTTTGATCCTGGGTCTTATTTATTAGAAACTCTTGATATTTCTCTAAACTTAGTTTATTTTCTGTCTTGTTTCTAATCCACTCTTGAGAATCCAAAAACCAAGTCTCTGAAGCCTCCTACAATCTTTTCTATGTTTTCCATTCATGTTAGAATTTTTTTTTCTACTCCTGGTATCTTTGGTCTCCCCCCCTCCTCAACTCTGCTCCTCATATTTCTGTTTCTCTCAACCCCTCCTCTCCTTCCTTGTTCCCTTCA
This sequence comes from Thryonomys swinderianus, assembly GCA_004025085.1. Classification (NCBI taxonomy): domain Eukaryota; kingdom Metazoa; phylum Chordata; class Mammalia; order Rodentia; family Thryonomyidae; genus Thryonomys; species Thryonomys swinderianus. The sequence goes on along the minus strand of PVIC010013807.1, from coordinate 18,765 downwards.
TGTTATTTTACTGTATCTCATATTATATTACAGGTCTGAATTGAGATTTTAATCCTAATCTTTCCAAATGTAAATTACGTTAAAAAATTACAGATTTCTTTTATTTAAAAAGTAATGACTATTTAAAGTGTGATTTCACATAACTCCAATAACTCATACCTGATGAAGAACTACACAGTACTTCAATGTATACTTCCTGGATGCTGTGAGATGCTATAGATGATACATTCTCTCTGTCAGGAAACAGATTCTAAAAGTTTAATTTATTCTGAATCTAAGCTAAATCAAGGTTTGGTTGCAATTATGTTAAAGACTCCTAATCTTCTGAGGCTCCTTTGACCCTAAAATATATCATTTAATGATTACAAATGAAATCTTGGAACATTTCCTTCTTCCCTCCATTGGCTCTTTCTGAATTCCATATTTATTTCTTTTATGATGAGATTTGTTTTCTGCGATAGCATTCAGCATCTTTCTGGAGGCCATGGAACTTTCTTTCCTCGTGGGCCAGACTGGGTAAGCATTGCAGTGGGTGATGCAGACTGAACTTCATCAAGAAGGGGCCTGGGTCCCATTAAACACGGCTCCAGCTTGGAGCTTTCCTCCAACTGAGGTGAGATTAGAAGGCCACTGAACATCAATTTACTTGTGGGCTAGACTGGACATGACTGTTCTATGGAGAAGAGCCTCCAGAGACACCACCTACTTGTCTGGGACCCTGAATGAGTGCAGTAGTGGTACTGAAGCCTATAGTGGGCATTCCTCTGCCCAGTCCAACACATCAAAAAATCACTGAAGTTTGAGGAAATCCTATTGACTACAGCTATCAGTGAATTTGAAATAAGTTCCACCTTCAAGATCCTGGGTTCTTGCAGAGTTCAAGCCTGCAGGAGTTCATTTAGCTCAACTCAGGCATTATATTCAGAACCTAGACAAGGGGTGATGGCTGTCTCTCTGTAACCAATAAACTTTGATCTGCATGCTATTGTCCATAGCTTTGTTTGCTGTTGTTGTTGTGACTGTTTTTACTCTTTTTCTTTCTTTTTTCTGAACTAACTTTATTTTTTCATTTCTTTACCCTGTTGTTCCAAACCTGTCCAATTTCCTTTTTTTTTTTTTTTTTTTTTTTTTTTTTTTTTTTTTTTTTTTTTTTTTTTTTTTTTTTTTTTTTTTTTTTTTTTTTTTTTTTTCTCCGCTCAACTACTCTTATTTTATAGAAGACAGAAAATAGTCTCCTCTTTGCCTGCTGGTATGTACTCTTGTTTTCCTCTTGCTCCTTCATCCTCTCCTTCCTCCAATCCGAATCAGTACCTAGAAGTTAATGTGTTTCAGTCTTTCCTTGTTTTCTTTCTTTCTGTATTATTGTAGGAGGATGAATAAAGGTTCTAGTGGTCATGCTGTTCTCAGTCAGTTCTGTCTAACTGGTTCTTGAGGTCTGTGTGATCTCTATAATTCCTCTAAACCTATTTCTAATCTCTCCATCTCCTTCTCTCTCTCTACCTCCCAAACTTCCCTGTGACTTTTTAATCCCCAAAGGGTAGTGTTGCTACATTGAAGAACCTGTATGTTGTAAACACATTTCTAGCTAGTTCTAAATATTGGCATGCGGTCATAGATATAACTCATGAGATTAAAGGTATCAGAATAGTAAATGCTAAAGCTTATTTACTATGCTGTGTTCAGTACAGTTTTTGGTACTGATTTTATTACATCAACAAAGATTATGAGATTGTTCTATTTCAGTACCTTTCATGGTGTGCCATTACTGAGATTTTTTTAAGGCCATTACAAATCTAAGGAGGACAACAAAGAAAGTAGCAATATCCTAAGGGTTCCAAATATTAGGAAGAAAGGGACTTGTAATAAACATGACCTAGACAGCAGGCAAGGAATTAAACCAATAACATCAGCAACAACAAAGGAATAAAAAGAAAAAAAATTCAAAAAACTCAGATACAAAGATCATCATCACAGGGGAATCCAGGGCGAAGTGAAATAGAGAAAACTGAAGCTCAATCACCAGGACTATCTGAGATGATAACAAAAGAAGATCTAGTTAAGTGGAAATAAGAAATGATTTCTGAGATAAAAAGAGATACTATCCATAGTGAAAGATATGATTAATAATACTAAAAAAAGATCAGGATCATGCTAGAATCTCACATTACAAAAGCAATGGAACCTGTTAAACAGCTTCAAAAAGAGTTCCATGAAATTAAAAACTCCACCAAAAGTTTGTGAAATATGATGAACAAATGTGAGGACCTAGAAGAAAAGATTGCAGCCAATGAACAGGAAAGGAATGATTTATAGAAAACAGCAACAGACCATGAGAAATCAGTCCAAGATGATTACATAAAAGAATAATTTAAGACTGATTGGACTCACTGAGGATGCAGGAGACAGTGCAAAAGATATACAAAATATGTCTGTTCACAGATATAATGGGGAGGAAAAGGAAAAGGATTTGGCATACAGAAAAGTGAGGTATATAGGACATCATATGGCCATGATGTAAAATAATCTACCACCTAGGCATATTATTATCAAGGATCCAGATATCCAACCAAAGAACAAATTTTGAAAGCAGTTAGAGAAAAACAAAGAAAAAAAAATACACATACAAGTGAAGATCATCTGGATCACAACATGCTATTCAACACAAACATTTAACACAATATGAACCTGGAGTGAGGTGTTTCAAGCCTTTCAGGAAAACAACTTCCAACCTAAATTGATATATCCTGCAAAACTGTCTTTTAGAATTGATGGGAAAATAAGATATCTCCATGAAAAAGAACACCTGAAAATCTTCATAAATACAAAGGCCACACTCAAAAATATTCTAAAGAATATCTTGGAAAAAATAAAACTATGAAAGTCATAAACCAAAGAGACTCAGCAGAATGAACTCATTGTACAAGACAAAAAAACTGAATGGAAAGGGGGAAAAACAAAGAATAAAAGAGCCAAGAACAGGAAACATCCAGGATAAGGCAGTCCATATCAGTCATAACCATTAATATCAAAGGCCTCACTACAACAATTACAAGACACAGACTGGCAGAATGGATTAAGAAGCAAAATCCTGCAATATGGTGCATGTAAGAAACACAGCTAATTCAGAAAGAAAGGCATAGACTGAAAATAAAAGGATAGAAAACAATTCTCCATGTGACAGGAAACTGCAAGAAAGCAGGAGTGGCTATTCTATTTGCAGATAATATAGATTTCCAACCAACACTGATTAAGAGAGACAAAAAAGTACACTACATCCTCGTACAGAGAACAATCCAAAAGGAAGAGATGACATTCATAAATATTTATGCACCAAATTCTAGTGCACCCAACTATATAAAACAAATATTAATGCATATGAAAAGCCAGAGAAGCACTAATACAATACTAGTAGGGGATCTTAATATACCACTGTCACAAATAGGCAGATTAACTGGACAAAAAGTCAATAATGAAATATTTGAACAGAATTAACTTTTGAACAAATGGACTTAATAAATGACTAGAGTATTTCACTCCACAAAGTCAGAATACAAATTCTTCTCAGCTGCCCAGAGGTCACTCTCTAAAATAGACCACATGCTAGTTCTTGGAGTATGTTTAAGTAAATGCAAAGGAAGTTATCTCCTGTATACTGTCAGACTACAATGCCTTGAAATTGGAGATGAATAGCAAAAGAAATTCTAAGATTCTCACAGCATCTTTCTGGCTATTTTCTTAGCACCTTTCCTCACAAAGTTCTGCTATAGTTTATTTCTTTTAGTGATGGATTTAGAATAATTTTAGAAGCACTATCTGGTGTTTTCCTTATCAGAAGACTTTAGTCTATAATCTGTTGTTAATAACAAAATATCATAGATTGGGCAAATTCTAAAGAAAAGAACTATTTTGGCTTAGCATTCTGGGGCAAATTTGAGAGGACATTTGTTCCGATCCCCTTCTTGTTGGCAAAGTCTCAAGTGGAAAAACGAAGTCACCCAAGGCAACTCATTAGCAATCCATCCACTTATTATTTACATGAATGTATTCACCCACTGATGTCTCACATTTCTCACCCAGTACCAACCATAATATATCATCACAGGTATTTAAATTTTACCTGAGTTTTGTGATAAACTATATTGAAACCAAAGCATCAGAATAATGGCTTCAGCAGGACCATTTTCATTCTCACCTCTCCAGTGCTGGGTGACTGCTAGAATTTCTGATATTTCCTCTGCTCTTATCAGTGGCCTTTGACTTATGGATTCTGTGTGCATTCACAAGAAGAGTTGAAAATTGTCCTAAGGGATTCAATAGACACACCTTGGGTAGCCAACCTAACAAGCCCTATTGACACTATCCAACAGATATTTTTAAATTAATTGTCTTTTCTTATTTTAAGAAAGAAAATTCGTGCTCGCTTTGGCAGCACATATACTAAGAAAGAAAATTCATCCCTGCAAACTTCTGCATTATAACCAGATATAGAAATGTGCAATTTTCTCTTTCAAAGTATATTGAGTTTATATTTAAGGAAGCAACTTAAATACCTTTTAATTTGCCTCAGAAGAAAAGACATGCCCAGAACTTGGATTTACAGGGTCTTAGTTTTGTATGAAATGTTTTATTATGACAATCAATGATACCAAAAAAGACTAGTGGTAAAAATAACATAGTGTGAAACAAGAGTATTATTTCCAGTAGAATTACAAAATAATTTTAATATTTTATTTATGGTTTCTTAACTAAAATTGGAATTTAAGCCAATATTTTGACTTAGACTTGCTATATAGTAGGCTAATTTTACAACATTTTATGAAAGGAAAATTAATGAGTATTTAATTATCTTTCCACATAATGTGTCAAAGTCATGTTACCTAAATAGTTCACTAAAAACCATTATAACATAATTTTCTTCAAAAATGAATTATGTTGCCTAAATCTACAAAGGTTGAGTACAAACAAACACATAGAATATACAGCTAAGAATGTGAGTATAATAACATATAAGAGTAGTTGAACTTTCACAAAAGAAAACTTTCCTTTTTTTCTTTCATAGGTTGCCAGTGGAAGTTAACATTCAAAAGAATGGTCCAGCAACAAAACTCCTGTTGACACAGATGTGATGCTCTAAATTTCAATTTAAATTACATGCATATGCTCTTCTTTCATAGTATCAAACACATTTATCAAACAATGTTCTTTATTACATATAAAAGACAACAAAATACGAAAAACTTTGTACTCAAGAGGTATATTATACTCAATTAGCATCAATCTTTGTACAGTAAGACAGTTGCTAAAATGCAAGTGTTCAAAATGGGAAAAAAGCATATGAAGAGGAACCACTACAGAGGGTCCCAGGAAACTCAGACTGTGACTTTAAAAAGTGGCAATTACAACAAAAGCTTGAAATATTTAGTGACATTTAATCACTCAGCAGCAACATTTCCCCATTTTCCATATTTATAGACTCCTCTGTTTACTGCATGAAACAGAGCATATTGTTCAAGGAACAAATCACAATTGATCTACTCTACTTAGGACATTCTTATTTTCCTAACATGGTTTGGGTTAATGAGGAAGAGAACAATCATCTTTTTCTTCTTCTTTTTTTAAAAGCATACCATTATTAACTAGTGGAGTCTAGAAAACTGGGTAGTCATTTCAGTTTTAATTTTAGCTGTTACCAACAGAGTGTGCATCCCTAGGTAAATTTTTAGTCTAGCTATGGCGCCTGCTCACTGGGAAACTGAATGGAGACTAGTGGCTAAAAATTGAGCTCTACTCCAACTCCCAATTATATTTATTGAAACATACTAGGAAGTACTAAATTATTCATTAAAGCATATTATTTAAAGTCCAAAATTAACTTTCCCCAAATTTACTGTTTTAAACATTTTATTACAAAGACATGCAGTAAATAATAAAGTAATCTAAGGCAAAATATCAAAATGTGGAACTCATAACAGGTATAAAATACAAAGTAAAATGTAACAACGTGAAAGAAATCAAGTATTAGTTTCTCTGTCAAGAGAATTAAAACTAAATTACTTTGGGGCCAGAAATTTAGCTCAGTGGTTCCACCGCCTGCCTTGTAAGGGCAAGGTCCTGAGTTCGATCCCGGTAACCACATACAACAATGCTGGGCGTGGTGACTCGCCCACCAGCAATCAGTACCACATACCACAGTGCCGGGCGGGGTAGCTCACGCCTGTAATCCCAGTGCTCAGGAGGCAGAGGCAGGAGGATTACTGAGTTCCGGGTTTGCCTGGGCTACCTAGTGAGGTCAGGGCCAGCCTGAACTACAAAGTGAGACCATGTCTCAAAAAAAAAAAAAAAAAAAAAACCTAAATCACTTTTTGTATTTTCCAAAGCTTTAAAAAAAAAAAAAAATATATATATATATATATATATATATTAATAAGTCAATGAATAAACAGGCACAAAAATATGTCATAGGAAGAAACAGTATGAGTTACAAAATTCTTTGCCAAGGTTGGCAATGGCTCTGCAGTTCTTTTGGCTAGTAAAAAATGATCTTACCTAAGACACTAAAGCCATTTCAATATAACAATGAATAATCACCTCATTTTCTTGGTGTTGTGGCACCCGGTGTCCTCTCTCCTGGGCCAACACCTGGTTTAGCTCTCTCATGCCAAGTGGAGTAATTTACACACCTTGATATTATCTGGACATCCAGGGAAAATGTGAAGATCAATACACAAAACTGGAGTGTAGCAATGAATTGCACTTCTTATTTCTTATATTACAGCTGAAATGTTAGGAAATTTTAAGTGATGAAGCAAAAATATGTTAAACCAATATTCCATATTTGTATCTGCAGGTTTTATGGCATTGTTGGGGAGATTAATTTCTCTTTGGCTTTACTACTAATAAAACAAAAATTAAAGACAGTTTATCCTGTTAATTAAAATGAACTAAGGCTTATTAACACCATGGGATTATTCAGTGATGTGAAAGAATGAAAAATGAATAAAATTCCTCAAGTTTCATATGATGTGCCATTTTAGTTATTATCTTTATTCCTACACACTGCAAATTCATTACTCTCTACATAAGTAAACTGAGAAGTTGATGTGTTCAGCCGCTGACTCAACTCTCCATGGTTGGATTAGAGGCACTAACACAATATTTCTAAAGATTGCTTTATTGCTCTCATTCACGTCTGTAATGGACACATCAAGAAGAGTCCAACTTATCTTCCACTTTACTCTCTGAGCAATGTAATTTAAAACTTGACAGAAATCACTAATAATTTTATATTGAAATAGAACTTAATTTTATTTAACAAATTCTGAAGATTGTATAGGAAGACTATTGATTTTTTTTTTTTTTTTGAGACAGGGTCTCACTGCATTTCAGGCTGGCCCTGAGCTCGCTATGTAGCCCAGGCAAGCCTGGAACTCAGCAATCCTCCTGTCTCTGCCTCCTGAGTGCTGGGATTACAGGCGTGAGCCACCACGCCGGGCAGAAGACTATTGATTTTTGAATGTTAACCTTGTAGCTAGCTACACTTCTGAACCTGGCATTTAGTACAGCAATCTTTTGGCTGAGGTTTTGGCATCTTCTGTACAGAGTACCATGTCATCAGGAAATAATGACAGAAACTAACTCTGCTGGAAAATAGCTTAGGTAAAACTCTTAAAGATATGGGCACAAGGAAAGACTTTCTGAATAAAACCTCAGCAGCATGAGAACTAACATAAGAATAAACAACTGGGGTCTCATCTTATTGAAAAGTTTCTACACAGCAAGAGAAACAACAGAGTGAAAAGACAACCTACAGTGTGGAAAAAATTTTATCAGTTTTTCCTCAAAGTCTATTATCTAGAATATATACAGAACTTAAATGTATCAGATTCCCCAAATTTTTAAAGACCATCTTTAAAAGTGGGCAACAGAAATGAACGAACATTTTTCAGATGAAGAAGTAGAAGCAAATAAACATATAAAAAGATGTTTAACATCACTGGTCATTCAAGAGACAACACTAAGATTTCATCTCACCCCAGAGAGAATGGCTGCTAACAAGAAATTGACAAGTGCTGGCAGGGATGTGAGGAAAAAGGAACCCTTCTTCACTACTGGTGGGAAGGTAGACTGGTGTAACCACTGTGGAAATCAGCGTGGAGATTACTCAAACAAATTAGGATTGGAGTTCCTATTTAACCCTGATATTTCCCTGATAGGAATATACACCAAAGAATTAAGAGCTTTATACTACAACATCATACATGCACCCAATATAGCTGCACAATTTCTAATTAGCTAAATCTTGGAAATAGCTCAAAGATCCCTCAACTGGGGAGTGAATAAATAAAATGTACTTTTAAAATAAAACAGAGTACTATGCAACCATAAAGAAAGATAAATTATTTATAGCTATTTATGGATGCATAATGGAAATAAATAGGACACACGTGTAAATGCCATATTATTTCTCTACTATAAAACACTGAAGGTATAAATGAGCTGTAAAATGCATAATAGGTATTGTGAAATAGGAAGAAAATATTCAAAGGGAGGGGAAACTAGGAGGTAGGGAGAAGCAGAGAAAAGAAAGGAAAATTTAATGACAAAAATGCAAAAACCGAAACAAAGTTTATGCATATGAGGGGCAAAGGGGTTGAAGGGAATTAGGGGCATAGGAAAAATAGGAATCAAGATATAACATGTGCAGGTACAAATTCTCAATGGTGGATGAGATCATAATGTATAGCTAAAATGTAATAAAGAAAGAAAAGAAAAGGGAGTCTCTCAGGATTTGGGTTAGCCGTAAACAGACACTGTCTTAATCACATTCAAGATCACATCACTGAAGTAATGAGGGCTTCAAAGTGTTGGCTTGAGTACGTAAAAGTCCAGGGTGCTGAGTAAGCTGTCCTGTCCTTTGTTTTTCAATTTAAAGTATGTTAAAGTGACATGATTTGACTTTTAGCCATGAAGATTCTTTGAAGTTTTCCATACTCTAAATGTGTTATGCTGTCATAGAATGGAAACTAAAATTAAATTTTTGCAAGCTGCCCATAAAAATGAAAACTTGTGTTTTTTTTGACAACTAAACAATGATGAACTCTTTCGAGTGTAGGGACATGGATAACAGTTGTGGAGGAAAATACAAATATTAAGGTAGAGAAGCGATTTAATATCTCAGATTTTCCTAGATGAATTCCTCATTAGCATGAATGAATAGACCAAACATGAGACAGGTAGGAGAATATAATAAAGAGAAGCAATGTAATTTCATGTTCAACCATGTGAAACATGTATGTCCATTTTAAGATAGACTTCTGGAGAGAGGGTAGTTACATTGGACTGAACTTGCGCAGCTCAGTTGCTGGGTTCTAAATCCACCACATGGAGGTGGAGACAGAGAGAGAGAGAGAGAAACTTGTCTTGATTAGGATCATTCATTTCTTCTTACTGAGATACTAGAAAATACTGGAATCTGATCTGTGAATTGGGCCGAGCATTGTTTTAGTGAGACTGTATTAGGAGAAACATGAGACAGTAAAACAAAGCAATTTTAATCAAAAATCTTCCTAGTTTTATTGGCAAAACCTGAAGGTGGAGTTGGGGGAAGGGACCACCTTCAATACACTATAGTATTGGTAATCACTTTTACATTATAAGCTTAAACTTTCAAGTGAACAACTTACTGTCATCTTTTTTTTCTTTGAATTCTTTATTGGTACATCTTATAGACAACTCACAACCACACTCAACAATGGGGAATTTGTACCAATATATGACACGAGTTAATTCTCATTTTTACTCATATCCCTACCCACCCCTATATACATGTGCTTTCTTTTTGTTTTCAAATCATATTTATTCTTTCCACTGTTCACACGTAGCCACATTTCCTAGAATGCCCTCTGCCTGCACACCCGCCCTTCAGCGATGGCTCACTCTCTTCCGAGTACCAGCCTGGCTGAGCAGCAGGCAGCACACGATGAGACATCAGAGCTTTGAGAAGCCCAGCCCCGCCCCCACCCACCCCCCACCCCCGGCCCTTGATGCTCCCACTCTGACAGCCGGACAAAGCTGTCATCTCAGATTCCCATGCAAAGTCCATGTGCCAGGGTTTCTAGAGAGCTCATTACTTTACAGTGATGCCTTTTGATCCTTACCTCTTCCTCTTCCCGCTGCCTTTTTCAGTTAAGACATCGCCACGACACTCACATTCTTATTGCTCTATTTGTTGGACTTTAACTGATAAAAATAAGGTCAAAACCTACACAGTCCCACCTCTACTTTTCTACACTTAAGCATGTTGTAATTACCTTTTTGGGACTCTAATTATGATCTTCCTTTTGTCAGTAATTCTGAAATGTTTCTTCTACTCTTATCTAGACTCCCGCAGATACTTCAAGGCACAGATTCATATATCACGTTAATGAAAATTTCGAATTATCATGGCCATTAATAGCATAGATGCTCCAGTGTCTAAATATGTCCATTTACAGTTTGCACCTGTAGCTTTCATGTGCTTTTTCATTTTTAGTAAATAAAAGGTCATGAGTTGATTAAATATTTGGCTCAACAACATTGATACCTTTTGTGAAAAGTTTACTCATGTTTATGCTGCTAATATTTAGCACAGTGCTAAGCACTGTAAATTTTCAAAGTTTATTCCTACCTCTAATTTTAGAAGTAAAGTTTTCAACTCATAAATAATGAACTTGATGGAAAATTTTCCCTTCTTTAGGATCCAACAATTTATATGTTCTTACTTATTGTGTCTCAGTTTTATTCTTTTTCATTGTTGATTTCTGTAACTGGTCCACTCTACTAAATTTTATTTGAATCAACCCATCTTCTACCTTACAAGCTTTTCCAATTGCTGAAATGTCTACATTATACACTACTGAATACATCTTATATAGCATAGTTCAGCTGTCATCTCAAAATTAGAAAACTAAATTTCAAAAAGACTACCAACTCACGAAACTTTCAGCTAATTAAAACTTCCTAATGTTTTATTAAGTTCTCCCTGAGGTGTCAACCTTTCAGAAATTAAAATTATCCAGCTGTCAGTTTTTGAGCTTCTCTATGGCTAGCACATATTCATCTTCAGAGAAAGGCTTTTAAAGAGCCTATTTTGTTTTCACACATTACTAGTAAACATTTATAATGTTTTCCTCCTATGCCTTCTTTAGGGAACAGATGTTGTCAATTGACCTTTGTTAACTACTTTGCCAGGTGTGATTTTGTGGGTGACCTGCTCAGGTTTTGTGTTCTGCCTCAGTGATTTTATAAATTTTTATTAAACCTGTTTTGACAAACACGTCCTTGAGTCCGGATATTCCAAATTAAGATCAACAGAGATGCACTGATAATTATATGGATACAGATACAAAGTTTGAGAATGATTAGAGACAGAGAGCAAGAGGAAAAATATATTAAGAATCCATTAGCCATCTGCTTTTGATGTCTAGGAAGCAGTGAGTTTATGATAGATGATCTGTAAGTCCAAGCCTTCATCAAATGTCACTACAGTCATGTTTGTATAATGTGTCATCTCCTTCTATGGGTTTTTCAGAGTACCCTGAATGTTAATATGCAAATTATTATATATGACTATCACAATTATATTTTATAAAATATTTTAATATATATAGACAAGTGGGCATAATATGCATTAAATTGCTAAAATTGCACTATACTTGCAAGTTTGTAAAAGTTCTTACTCAGAATATGTTCTTATTCTCAATAGGCTGGAAATCATTGCTTTATGCCACTGAAATACATATGGTAGGTTTTCTGTGATTTATCTAACCAGCTAATACCTACAGGATGACAATTAGAGTGAAGAATTCTGTATATTTTACAAATGTGTACTGATAATACCACATACCATCAATCTCAAAATACTTTTATAATCTCCAATTTTACCTTGATATCAAAATCCAATGATTTTGCCTTCTTTGTATTTAGAATACATCAATAAACACTCTCAAGACTCAGATGCTTGATATATAGGAACTAAACATAAAAAAAATGAGACAGCATTTAAAGTATGTGGATAAAGCTTAGGTTTGATAAGGTTTGATTTCTTTTTTTGTTTTCTTAAAAAAAATAAATTTCATTTAACCACCCCATGCAAAAGTTAAGATCAAATTGTGCTCTCAGCTGTTAAAAATTTCTGACCAAAGGTGAAAAATTTCTGACCAAGTCTGCTAGAATTTGTACAATTATTAACCACCTTTCATATATCCTCAGAGAGTTAAAAACTCTGCACCAACACTCTGTTAAAGAATCAGGGGAGTTGATTGTGGAGTTTTGAATTCCATGCCTGATAATTGTCAGATACATACTTCTGAAAGTGATTAAAATACATATAGATACAATAAACATATTCACATTTCTGTGGCCTTCAGTAATAGTGTCCCCTAAAATGGAGTTTATGAAATTAGATTACTTACAACTTATTACTTGTCATACTTATGATCTCAGGGTATGTCTTTATTCTGAATACAGATAAAAGATGCTTAAGAAATCATTGGAAAAACAATATCGACATCTACTCAGTAAGGTTATTGGAACTGTGTTTCTTATAGTCAGCCAAAACCCTAGTGGACGATTCATCTCCTTCCTTCATCTTTGTTAAATTTACCAATGCTTCAATCCTTGAAACTCAAAACACAGCACTTTCTGATATCAAGACTCATAAGAGAATATGCCATGTCTTTCCCAGAAGGAATTTTCAGAATGATTTTGCCTCTTCCATGGATCACTTATATATATCATTTCTCCCATTATCTTTCATGTGTACTGTTTATAAATAAAAATCATATTTTCAAGGGTATTTTATTTTTGTTTCTAATATGTGAAGTTAATTGATTTTTCAAAAAATTCTAACTTTTTTTTAGGAACTCAAACACTAATTCTAAAATTTGCATGAGAAGGAAATTATAAGAAGATGTAAGAGATGAGGGATTGGGATGTAGTGCAGCAGTATATCCCTTGTCTGACATGTTGGAGAGCATGGATTTGTATCAAGATTTCCAACACTATAAAACTTTCTTTTTTTAAAAAAAAAAAAAAAGGGAAACAGCCGGGTGTGGTGGCTCACACCTGTAATCCCAGCACTCAGGAGGCAGAGACAGGAGGATTGCTGAGTTCAAAGCTTGCCTAGGCTACATAGTGAGCTCAGAGCCAGCCTGAACTAAAAGTGAGACCCTGTCTTAAAATTAAAAAAGAGGGGGGCAATCATTCTGAGAAATATAAAAACAAATTTAATGCCTATAGGTGGTGAAATAAGTTAACTTTTGTGCACCAGAGAAATAGGTAAATAAAATGCATAAACTCCTGAATAAAATTACTGATCATAATGAATTTGTCTTCTCAGGCAATGATAAGGACCATTTAACTGTATCTTCTTTTCTGGCCATCTTACTTTCTCAGTTATTTTTCACTAATATATATATAATTGTATACAATTTAAATTTAGACAGGCAAACAGACTAATAAATCCTGAATGTAAATGTGTGTATACACACACACACACACACACAAATATGAGCTAAAATGAATGCAAACCAACAAATTAGGAAGACAAAATTCTAATAGAAAATAAAAGTTTGAAAGACAAAATTCATATAGGAACCCAATAGACGTATGAAAAATTGTTTTACCTAGCTATCAATCTGTTAAACCACAGCAACTTGCAATTTTTTACTCACTTGATAATGTATTGGACATCATCTTGGATATTTTTATAATTTCACCCCACTTCTTGATTCTTTCTCTGTTGACCAGCAGTGGCTACCGAGGATCACAGGGAGCTTTCTACCACGATAGTTTTCAGTGTGCCAAACTGAATACACCTTGGGCAAACCTTCCTTCAGGCTAAGATGTTACTTTTTACCTCTCAGACCAGAACCACTGCCTCCAAAGGGGCTAGATCATGCAAACAGTTTCCAGGAATTAGCTCCTGATGGAATAGTCTCAGCAATTACAAAACTGGAACAAGGAAGGAAAGGAAGATGGAAAGAAGCCATGTAGATATTTGTGCTCTCTCCCCTGTGGCGCTGCCCAAGTTATACTAATCTTGGCAAACACCCTGGAAAACAGATGAGGGATGAAGGTATCACCTGAATACCTGTTCTTCCCTTCAGGCAGGTGTGAGAGAAGCCCAGGGTGCTAATGATTGGCATTGTGTTGCTTTATGTTTTATCTCCTACATTCCCAGTATCATCCACTCCACTCTCCTGGCTTTTCTATTCTAACTTCATAGGGCTTGTCCCTACCAAATAAAATATCACCATTTTAACTTTTGCTTCAGGCTTTGCTTTTTGGAAGACTCAAACTAAGATAGATAATATCAACTTTTCCTGAAGTGATAAAAATACAATTTTGAGGCCACTATAGACTCACTTTTTCTACAAAATTTGGCTTTTACGCAACCTTACTGAAGATAAATCACTAAGACATTTTTGGCAATAGCTATTAAAATTAAAACAATTTATCTACCCTGTGATCCTTTTACTGAATATGTTCCCTAGAAAAACAAATACATGTGCAAAAAGGTGGTCGTGCATGAAAACACTTCTATGTAACAGGTAAAAATTGGAAACAGTCTAAAGCCTATCTGAAAGAAGTGAGATACATACTCATGGCTCTTTAATATCAAATTCTGAGAAAAGTCATTTATACAGCACTGTAAAGCAGAACTAGTGTTTGTTTGGTCTGGAGTAGAAAGTATACTTAACATGTGCCAAAAAATCTCAATGAAAAAATAAAAAAGAAAGCCTTTAACAACAGAAGAGAAAGGGCATTTGGGGTTAATTGATATGTTCTGAAAATGCTTGTGTTGATGTTACTCTTATTGTATATAATTGTCACAGTTCAACAAACAAAAAACTTAAAATTGGAAGATTTCTTTGTTTGCAAACTGTATCTTCCTAAAGCTGATTTAAAAATGAAAGAATAAACCAGCCATGGTGACACATGCCCATCCTCCCAGGCGTTCGGACCCCTCCTGAGGTAGGAAGGCCTCCGTGATCTCCAGACCAGCCTGGGTGACATGTTGAGTTCAAGCCTGTTCTGAACTACCCAACAAAACAAAGGAGCACACAAAATAAAAGAATAGTGATACTGACTTTAATGTTAGTAAGAGAAATGTGGTCCACGCATCTTAACGATATGTAGAGTCACTATTACAAAGATTTTATGGGTAGCATGTAGTTCCTGGCATTCTTCGAGCTGACTCTCACCTTTTGATCAACTTTGGAGTGAAATTCATGCTCTCATGATTCCTTCCAGCTTTACACGGGAACACCCTACATCATTAATTTGCATCAGAATAATTGATTGCATTTTCTCTATCTCCTGCTAAAGCTATAATTTCCTGTGATAGAAAACAATCCTGCAATTTTATTTGCTTGAATAATTGCACATCTACTGAAATTCCTACTTGAATAAGTTACTCATGGACGTGTACTTATAAATCTCAAAAGTTTTCCAAACAATGACACATTTTTTTCATATGTAATATTTTTCTTCCACCTATCCTGACAAATTAGCTTTAAAGGTATCTAGTATCATTCATATTTAGGTTAAATTTATAAGAAGTCTTTTTGTGTTTTATTGAGGAAGTCATTACATGAGATTGCCTTTCAAATGACGGTTATATGTGTATGTGTATATGTGTTCAGATTCACTCAGTTTTAAAAGAACTGACTCTATTCTCTTAATTTTAGAAGAAAATTATCTTGCAGTTCAACGGAAAGATAGAAAAAAATAAACTGAGAAAGAAACTATAGGAAGTTCATGACCCAAAGTACAGGATTATAAAAATAAATGCTGATAATGTAATTTTCTATCAACAGTATACATCAAAATGTAGACAGAGTTGATACCTGTCGGGTAACCTGTTCAACCATTTACATCGAGTCTGCAATTCTGGATAAACATAAAATTCCACAGAGGCAAAAGTTTTAAAACTACATGAAATAAGCTCTCTAGCCTAACAAAGATTTTAAGTGATCAGGGTACTGACATTACTGGAAATTTTTGTCTACTAGCATATGACCATGTGTGTTCATAAAGATACTAGATCACATAAAGAACAGAGTTTCTACTGTGTTATAGTTGATCCACACCTCATAAATATATACTAGTCACCCTTTGGTCTGCAAATAGTATGAACCATAATTGGTTTAGTTACACCCACTGGGAACTTAAGAGTCTTTCAAATAAGTGTCACATTTTACACTACTTTTTCCATGCAAAGGCTGCATTTTGAAATCAGTCTTCCTTTTGTTTTAATTCCATATGTCTCTAGGTATATATTGTTCTTTTTAATTTGTTCATCAGGGTAATTTTGTACTCATTCTTCAGACACAAAAACAACATATCACTAAGTTCAAGTTCCAAGTAATGGAAAAAATAGATTACAAAACACATTGAAAGCTAATAACACAAGGAGTTGATATCATCACACTAACAGAGAGGACTCAGGCATTAAACAATACCTTCTGTAATGTATTTCACCACACACCTGTATTTCATTCACATAATAGCCCTCATTCTCTTTTATATGTTACATTCTTTTTTAAAATCTAATTATTTATTGGTTCATTTTATATATATAGCTCACAATCACACTCAACCATTGGGGAATTTGTACCACTATATGACACGTTAATTCTCATTTTTCCCCATATCCCTACCCACTCCACAACTCCCCACCCCCTATATACATGAGTTTTCTTTTTCTTTCCAAATCATATTTATTATTTCACCTAATTATTTTCCCCTACTGCGTTCCCTTTGAGTAGTTCCTATTTCACAAAATCTATCATACATTCTAGAACTCATTTATATCTATAGGTTCTCATACCAGAGAACTGACTTTTGGGGACAACAGTATTTACATATCTGTGACCTATTTATTTCACTTATTAGTGTTACATTCTTTGTAGGTTTAACTGTCAGACAATTCCAAGACTTTGTGTGCTAAGAACTGATTCTACTGCAGACACAGAGCACCCAGCCCTTATTCTCCAGTGCTGATGCCACCTCCAGTGGTCCGAGCACCACACATGCCACAGAAGCTCCTAAAGGCAAAATAAACCAGAAACATCTCTAAAGATTCTAATGGTAACATCAGCCAAGTATTTGCCAAGTTTCCATATAATCCTCTTTCTTCATAGCTGAAATCACAGCTAAGAAAAGTCCATGCTCCACATCAAAGAACAAATAGAGCACAGCATATTTCTCAAATAGCCCCATCATTACAAAAGCAATTTCTTCTCAATCTCCTGGGAAAATCATTTCTTTCTTGCATGTGTCAGGCAAGTGAAAATGCAGCCTAATAACAATATAAATGAACATGCTTAACACCTATCAGTATGTATGTGCTACTCAGGTTTAAGTGCCCCTCCTGCTTTGCTTAAAAATAAATAATGACAATATGTTCAAATGTAAGCAAATCACCATGAATTTCCCAAAATGAATAGAAATCTGAAAGATTAACTCCTTACCCAGGGTGTGGGACATACAAATGAATGACCAAATAATCAATGCCAGCAATTTTCCAAGCAACAGAACTATATTTTATATGTGTGATTGTGTGATTGTAGTGTGTGTATATATATAAAAACAAAATATTCTGTGGACATGTCAAAGCATATTTAGTTTTAAGTGTGATGTGCTAAAAGGAGAAATATAATATGGAAGACTGAAGATCAAAATTAAGAGTTTTTCAAAACAAATTGAGACCCAAAGGAAAACAGGAATAGCAATTAATGAGGCAAGGAAAGAGTCTTCTAGTGTAGAAAGCTCAACTTGCAACACTCATACAAGAAGCAATTTGGCTCATATCACTGTCATGTATGTTATATACATATCATATATGTGTACATTTCAGATACACACAAATGTGTGTTCTTTATCCCACGTTGATGACCTTCAATTTCCCTATTCTTTCCTGACATACTTTACAAGTGCCAACATGGCCTCAAACATGGTGACAGATTAGTCTTTCTTCTAATAAAGCTTACAAAGCAAGGGAAAGCCGTTAATCTGGAAAATAACTCTGACAGATGCTCTGAAGGAAAGATCCATGGCCTTGTCAGAAGGGTTAGAAAGGCTTCACAGAAGCAACGTTTGTGTTCAAATCTGAGGACTAAGTAGCAGTTAACCAGCAAATACACACAAAGCTTTCCAAACAGAGATAATATCCGGTGAGAGCCAAGGATCATAAACTGGATGGGATTCTTTAAGCTCATGAAGGTTAAAATGCCAATTTCATGGAATAAATGGCTATGAGGTGACATTAAAGAGGCAATGAGCGGCCAAACTCTTCATGGAAGTCAAGCCTTGCACACAAGCCTTCGGAATTTGTCATCCCTCTCAGTAACCAACGTCCACTCCCACTCATTTGAACTGGCACAATCATTCCATTGTTGATGTGTATTAGTTTGCCTACAGGTGTGTTCTATGAATCTCTTTATGGTTTATGTAATTGGTATCATGATACAGATTTTCTTGTGTTTTTTTCTGATCAACACTGTGTTTTAAGAAACGTACAATAGCCAGGCAGGGTGGCACATGCCTGTAATCTCACCACTCAGGAGGCTGAGGCCAGAGGGTTGCTTTGAGTTTGAGGCTAGCTTGGGCTATGTAGTAAGTTTAAGATTAGTGAGACAAGAAAGAAAGAAAGAAAGAAAGAAAGAAAGAAAGAAAGAAAGAAAGAAAGAAAGAAAGAAAGAAAGAAAGAAAGAAAGAAAG
>PVIC010013806.1:0-37547 GCA_004025085.1 Thryonomys swinderianus | reverse complement strand
AGTTCTAGAAAGTAGGACAGCTTTTATAGAGTGGAATATTTCTATAGGAAACTTGGTGTGGGAATATGATGAGGGGAAGGAATAAATATGATACAGAAAGAAAATAAAAGAGCATGTATAAAGGGGGGAGGAGGGGGGAGTGGGTAGGGATATGGGTAAAAATGAGAATTAACTTGTGGCATATACTGGTACAAATTTCTCAATGTTATATGTGATTTTGAGATGTATATAAATTATACCAATAAAGAATTCAATTAAAAAAATAAATAAAAATGGCTGGTCAATACCAGGTGTGGTGGCTCACGCCTGTCATCCCAGCACTCAGGAGGCAGAGGCAGGAGGATTGCTGAGTTTGAGGTTTGCCTGGGCTACATAGTGAGCTCAGAGTCAGCCTGGAGTACAAAGCGAGACCTTGTCTCAGAAAGAAAAAAAAAAAAATGCAGATGCAAACTCCCTAGGTCTGGGACAGGACCTGAATTCCTGACAGGCTCCGGGGCGATGCAGATGCCACCAAACTCCAGATCACTTTGTGGATAGCAGAGTCGTGACAGATGAGAGTAGAGTGGATTCAAAAGACAGCTCGGGGACAGAATTGACAGAACTCACTGAAAGATAGATTTGGACCTAAGGGGGATGGAGAATCAAGGTCAGGGCCTCGGCGGCTGGCTGGTTCACTGGGAGACATAGAGGAGACTAGGGCAGACACAAGATTTTTTTGGGGAAGGGTGATACCAGACTCAAGTAGTCTGTCTACTTCCCACTCAAAAGCCAAAACCTAGGACAATTGGTAGGAAGGAGATCAGAGCTGGTGTCCTGAGGATTTGAGGTGGAAGGGAATATTATGCCTAAAAAACAACAACCATTTTAGGGATCTCAGTTTCAAGAAAGGGGTTTTGCTGTTTTTGTTTTGTTTTGTTGTTGTTGTTGTTGTTGTTGTTGTTGTTGTTTTTGAGACAGGGTCTCCCTTTGTGGTTCAGGTTGGCCTTGAGCTCATTTTGTAGCCCAGGCAAACCTTGAACTCAGCAAATCTCCTGCCTCTGCCTCCCGAGTGCTGGGATTACAGGCGTGAGCCACCACCCCAGCACTGTGGTTATGTGGTACTGATTACTAGTGGGCATGAGTTACCATGTGTTTATTGGGATCGAACCCAGGACCTTGGGCTTGCTAGGCAGGCACCGGAACCACTGAGTTATATCTCTGGCCCTGTGTTCTGCTTTTTTCTCTAGTTGGAAATTGCAACTAAACTTGACCTCCTTGGGCTAGTTTAGACATATTTTTCTGCAAGTTAACCTCACAACAGTGTACATGCTTTGCATTAGTTGATGCACAGAACTAAAATGAGGAGGGACACTATATTCTCATGTTATCTGAGGGATACCAAATGTCCTGGGTTCTATAAGTCTAAAGAAAGGTTATTTAGCAGTTAACATCTGAACCATTTAGGTGCAGCTTTTCTTTAGAATTTAGAATACCAGGCGAAGGGAGGGGAAGCAAAAGTAATTCTTCAAGGACAATTCCCAAAGAACTCTCTCTCTCTCTTTCTCTTTGTGTGTGTGTGTGTGTGTGTGTGTGTGTGTGTGAGAGAGAGAGAGAGAGAGAGAGAGAGAGAGAGAGAGAGAGAGAGAGAGAGAGGGAGAGAGAGAGAGAGCCTCCTGGTCAGGCCACGCAAACACTATGCCTTCTCTCCTTTCTAGGCAAACGTTATTAGGAGGTATTTAGGGTACAGATGATCTATTTTCCCAGTTTGTGTTGCTGACAACAATCTTTGCTCTGTAGATTCAATCTGGCAAGTCTTAAAGGCTTAATAAATAGCCAATTTTGTAAATGGGTCCTGAAATGACTGGCAAACTCCCTCTATCTCTCACACACTCAACACACATCTTCTTTGATTAGTACCAGTGGTGATCGTAACACTTAAATGATTTGTCTTTAAGCAGCATCTGCTGGTAGCTTCCAAACTCCTCTGCAGGCAGGGAATGAGTGGTGCGTTCATGTGCTACAGTTTCTAATAAATGACATGTACAGAGTTATTTCTTTGACAATTACTTTTTAAAATTTTCTTCAAGACAGGGTCTTGCTTTGTAGTTCAGTTTGGCCCTGAGCTCACTATGAAGCCCAGGCAAGCCTTGAACTCACAGCAATCCTCCTGCCTCTGCCTCCTGAGTGCTGGGATTACAGGCATGAGCCACCACGCCCAGCACTGTGATATGCAGTACTGAGGATTGAACTTGGGATCTCGTGCTTTCCAGGCAGACACTGGAACACTGAGCTAAATCCCTGGCCCGACAAATACTTATTTTATCAAGACAAAGAAATAATCATTGTGCCAAACACCTTGCTAGGTACTTTTACAGATGTTATCCTAATAGTAGGTCCAACAGTTATTCTGGATCAGTTCTACTAGTCCTATTTTCCAGACAGGAAATCTAGGGTCAGAGAGTAAGCAAACAGAAGGCTAAGGGTTGAGTCCGGCAGCCTTAGTGCAAAGTGAAAATTCTCTACATTGCTCTGCGCTCCACAGTCTCTGTACCCGGTGCCCAGCAGGGGATGTCATCAAACATCACTCTGGCCCTTACAGAGCTCAGCCTGAGTGGAGGGGGAAGGCAATTGTGCAAATGGACTTGACCCTTGACCTTGCAGGTCTAGTGAAATGTACCAGGGTGCTGCTAACTTACAAGTGCTTGTAGATAGTCCTCTGGAGTCATGGTCAGGAGTCTGCAGAAGTGTCCGGGGAAGGTAAGACTAAAGTGTGCGTGCAAGTGGGCGTGGACTTGGAGAGAAAAGAGAATCTTCCAGGCCACAATGTAGGAAGTACAACTAAGGCAAGTCAGGAAGCAGGGAAGCAGCCTCTGCTAATGGCTTTTCTCTCCACTCTTTTCTATCTCCCATCTTCACTAAAATCCAAACTGTTTTTTTCTAAGCCTGAGTTAAATGCATTACACCTGTAGGCTGAAATAGGCATCCTTTTCCATCTTCCTTCTCTGCAGCCTCTGTTTTATGAAGTTAGCTGGTTTGCACCCTCCCTTCTATCCTGTTTGACATAGATGCCAGCAACCGAGTCAATATATTAATGATTTTTTAAAAAAAAAATCCTGTATCGCTTCCATGTAAAAGTAAAGAGAAGCAATCCAGCTGATAGGGTAGAAAAATCACAGTATGGCTCCTGCTAACCAGCTGCTCAGCAATCTGGGTTAAACCCCCTTTAACTGAGAGAGTGTATGATAGGTAATAGGAAATAGGAAGAAAATGTTGAAAATGGCCGGGCATGGTGGCTCATGCCTGTAATCCTAGCACTTGAGAGGCAGAGGCAGGAGGATTGCTGAGTTCGAGGCTTGCCTGGGCTACATATTGAGTTCAGGGCCAGCTTGAACTACAAAAGTGAGACTGTCTCAAAAAAAAAAAAAAGTTGAAAATGAAAAGGGAAAGGGGGTTAGGGGGAAGTGAAGAAAGGAAATAAAAATTTAATGATTAAAAAAGTACAAAGCATATATATATATATATATATATATACACACACACACATATGATAGGGGGTGGGAGTTGTAGGGAGGGCAGAGGAATGGGAAAAAAATGAGAATAAAGATGTATCATGTACAGGTACAAATTCTCAATGCTGAACATGATTGTAATGTATATATAAAATGTACTAATAAAATCCATTAAAAAAAAAAGAATGAAGTGGCTTACATCTATATCTGCGTCAAAGCTAGGAGGGAAGCCAGAAAAGGAAAGGGAAGACAGGTTGCCTTCTTTTTAAAGATACACATGGAAGTTTCTTCCATCTCGTCTATGGACATTCCACTATCAGAGCCTAATTATTATATGGCCAAATCAAGTGAAAGGGAGCCAAGAAAAGGTAGATTTTATCTAGTTAAGTGTCTGAAGCTAAGATGTCTATTACCAGAGAGTGAGAGAGCACACATGGGAATATGGGTTGGGCAAAGATGAAATAATATCTGCCTGCCACACTTGTATATGGCATTGATTGATTGTGGTACTAGGGAATAAACCCAGGGCCTCACACACTCTAGAAAAGCAAGGTCTGTACCCTGTACTGCTGAGCTACATCCCCTGCCCCTCTCTCTCTCTCTCTCCCTCCCTCTCTTAAAGACAGCAGTCCAGGCTACCCTGAAACTCACCATGTAGCCCAGGTTAGCCTCTAAATTGTGATTTTTTTGCCTAAATTTTGTGAGTGCTGGAATTATAAGTGTATACTACCCTATCTGGACCTATCCCCTTTTTAATTTTTTTTTCTCTTTTGTGGTACCAGGGATCAAACTTGGGCCTTTGTGTTAAAATTTTTCTGAGACATGGTCTCACTAAATGGCCAAGTCAGACCTTGAGCTTACAGTCTTCTTGTCTCAGCCTCCTCAGTAGCTGGGATTACCAGCATGCACTGCCATAGTCAGCTTTGTGTGGTACTTATTAAGGATACTGGTATCTCAGCTTTCTCATTTATAAAATAGGAATACTAATATTCACCTTATGGGTTGGTTATGAGTAGTGAATGAGATAACATTTGTGACAACATCTAGCACGGTGTCTAGCATTTAAAATATTGTTAATAAATGTTAGGGTCCTTTCTCTCTTTTCTTATATCACCTTTGTAGATGTCTGGACAGTTCCATATGATATGCCGGACCTGACTTTTTCTTTCTGGCATACACTTATTTTTGAGTCACAGTTGACCTTTCTGTATTCCCATGTTCCATATCCTTGGATTCAACTGACTACACTGAAAATATTCAGAAACAAATTATATCTGTACTAAATACATACATACTCTTTCTTGTCATTATTCCTTAAACAATATAGTGTAACAACTATGTGCATACCATTGTCATTGAATTAGGTGTTATCAATAATCTGTAGATGATTTAAAGTATACTGAAGGATATGTGTATGTGGCGCATCATTTTCTATAAAGGACTTGAGCATCCACAGATTTTGATGCCCATGGAGGTTGCCAAGGTGCTATTGTACTTGCAACTGTCAAATGAGGTGTTGGAGACCATGAGTTTTTTCCCTCAGAAGAGGATATATCTTGCACAACCTTGACCTACTAGCCTGTCCTATACCGGGGTGTTCAATCAGCAGTCACTGAGTGAATGCATGGGTTGGGAACAAAAGCTTTTTCATTTTCATTATGCCATGATCTTATCTTTAAAATTTTTTAAATTGATTTTATTGGAACATTTTATATACCTATTATGATAACAATCAACATTGAGAGGTTGCATTAGTACATGACATGACTTAATTCTCATTTTTTTTTTTTTTGAGACAGGGTCTCGCTTTGTAGTTCAGGCTGGCCCTGAGCTCACTAGGTAGCCCAGGCAAGCCTGGAACTCAGCAATCCTCCTGTCTCTGCCTCCTGAGTGCTGGGATGACAGGCGTGAGCCACTACGCGCATCACTGTGGTATGTGGTATTGATTGCTGGTGGGTGTGAGTCACCACATCCAGCGTTGTATGTGGTTACCAGGGATCAAACTCAGGACCTTGCGCTTGCAAGGCAGGCGCCGGAACCGCTGAGCTAAATCTCTGGCCCTTAATTCTCATTTTTCCCCATATCCCTGCCTTATCTTTATAAAATGGGATTTATTGATTATACTGAGGTGAGAGCATTAGTAAATCAGCATTTTCCAAGTTAACATAAAGTTGGTGCAACCCAAGACATAGACATCCTCATCCCTGTTCTCCAGTGATACAGGGAGCCAGGCCAAGGGCCCAGATGACTTTCTTTGCACCCAAGACACACCTTGCACCACCACTGTCCTCTCCCTCTCTGCTTGGACCATCTTATAGGGAGGATGCACTGACCTCTTCACAACCCCAGACTCACTTCTCACCAGGAACACAAAAATCCAGGGATGGGCGCAACACGATTTTGAAGGTCAACATCTTCTAGTCTCTGGAAGCTTCCCCCAAGCCCAGCACATTTCCGTCACTTGTTTTGAGTGTGGAGGCAGAAATGTCCATTCACCTTGTGAAACTGGGTTACACAGTGACAATGCCAAGCCAGCTGGGCCCCAAGAGACCTGTTACCATGGCAGACAGAAAGGTCACCTTGGGGTTACCCACTTGACCTGAGCTTGTTATGTCTAGACGCTCAAGCTGAGGGTGACAGCACCTTGGAAATCGGAGGCACACAGACCCGCCCAGCATGATGGTGTATCTTATTTTCTCCAGCCTCTGGGGCCCAGCCGGGGTTGCCTGTGCCTTTCGTATCCATGTATCCATGTCTGGCATTTCCCTGCTCTCTGCTCTCCTGGGGCTGGACTGCTTTCAGCAGACGCCACCCCTCCCTCTGTCAATCCAGGAGGGGCCCTGGCCTCTATGACAGCAAATCCATTGCACCACTTAGGTTTAATTAGAGCACAATGACGGATGATTAGTTTACACATCAAAGCACTGAAACAACTCAACAAATTGGCCCCATCCCAAAGCCCAGCTCAGGAGCTGGCCTTGAACTCAGAGGCTCTGCCTGCTGGGGCTGGGCAGCCAGCGATGAAAGCTCTGAAGCCCCGTGCCAGGCGCACGGAGGGAGTTCTGTTTCCCAAGTGAAAAAGTGGATCCCAGCTGTTTCCAATCCTAATTGTGCCCCCACGTCTCTCCTCCTCGAAACCCTCCCTCGGCTGCTGCCTAAAGTTCACATGTTGTCAACTCTCAATTGTTTGCGGACTTGATTATACAATCCGTGTTACCCAAACATTTTGCTAATCCTCGTCTTCTTTTTTTTTTTTTTACTTTGCTTCCTTCCTAGTGGGATTTTGACTGTTCATTAGGACAGTTACCAGGGAAAGAGACAGAAAGGCAAATGAGTTAATCATCAAACCAGTTCCCTTGGCTACTATCTGATGATTTCTTGTTTGAGGATTAATGGGAGAGATACCAATTATAGGTTGCAATGAGGTGGATGAATTATTTCTGAGTCTCTTCTATACATACTCTTGTTCCTTATAAATGCCCGCATGATAGCATTCTACTTTACACTCTCTATCCCTTTTCTTACGTATTTCAGATCCCTTATTGTTATGTTGGGGCCCAGAGAGGGCGCCCATGTGTTGGGAGAAAAACCCAATTTGGTTCTTTGGGCTCAAAGACTAGTATGTTTATATTAATGATCAATTAATTAATTGAAAACAAAACAATTCTGACCCCCCATTCTAAAAGTCCACCTAGTGAGCCAAAATGATTTTCTAACTTGGTCTACACACATACCCATCAAAGTAATCGATGTATTCTGTTCCAAAGTCAAAGTCAGTGGCACAGGGGAGGCGTGAATCTAGGACTTTTGCATAACAGTGCGTCCCTCAGCACTATAGAATCTTTTGGGGAGTCAGAAGCAACAGGGTGATGGCTACATAAAGATCTCGTGGAGCACGAAGGCTCCAGCCTTTGCCTTGAACAGTCGATGGAGGCACAGTGCATGGCGGGATTGCACTTCGCTGGCTGTGGGCCTGGGGGTGAGCGGGCATCAGCCTTGCCACTGCGATGTGGGCAGACAGATGAATGCTGGCTGCCTCTAGTGCAGGACAGTGGGCGGGAGCTGAGCAGGGTTCAGACTGCTGGCTGTGAGCAAAGTCCTTCCCGAGGAGGATGACGCTGCATTATTAGCATAAACCAGGAGTCTATTGATCTGGCTGATTAGAAAGTCTTCCAAGGCACTGGGGTAATTAGCACAATTTACAGAGTAGCAGTTATCAGCTTCATTGCTTAATTAACAATGTAAATATCTTTCTAAATGACATATTATAATCATGATCAGGCCCTCTAGCATTTGCTCCGTTCATCACTGACTTCTTCCCGGATGTACAGACAGTTGCCTTTTTTCCATGCGGATCATCTCATTTCTGCATCACATACGGTACTGTACGTGGTGCCCCCCATCTCCTCTTTTGTGTCTTTCCGGGGGTCTGCTCTGCTTTAGTCTCACCCAGCCCAAAATATACGGTCTGTCAATTGAATTGCCAATTAAAAGTACTTAATTAGACGTGAAAGGGGAGTTCTGTCATGTTCTGGATTCTGAACTATTTTTTATTTGTGTGCTTAGCAGGATAAGTCATCTTAAATTAGCATCACATTTTTTCCTCTGAAGAGCATGTGAGAAATGAGGTTATTATGAGGAGAGCTTTAACACAATATTTGTGTACACTCGTCATGGGTGCAAAGAATCATCCCAAACGCATATGTTGCTTTGGCAAACAGGGTTATTCTTCATATTTAGTTTATTTCTTTATCACTTCTGGGTAAATTAGTGGTCGCCATGGAATATTTGGCCTGCCTCATCAAACACAGGTGGAGGGCATTGATTTAGTTCTTGTTTTAAATTTACCTATGATTTAGCTGTCCAAGCCTTATGAAAAGATTATTGTCTGTAGTTCCAAATGGCATACACACAAACCTCCCCTGAAGGTGGGAGTTTCAGAGTCTTACACCCCCATCGGAAAGAATCCCCCAAATCTTCCCATTGCCAGAGTCCTGACGGTGTCACGTGGTGGACTATTCACCGCTGCCCTGTTTTTGCTCCCACTAACCACACAATGGTCAATGCAGCTCCACATCTACAAAGTGTAGGGGGAAAGTAAAAAGGAAGGAAAGGAATTTAGCATAAACCAATGCATATTACAGTGGTAATGATATGGAAGACAAAATGAATTTTGTAGGAATTTTCTGTGGGACTTAATTAACCATCGTGCCCTTATTCCCCATTACCATTGATTTGTGGGATAAGTGCCAATTATATGTGTCATAAGTATACTCCTTTTTGCTGAAGACAAGAGATCTTATGTGTGATGCAAATAAGGGTTCTCAGAATGCTAATTATGTAATGAGCCAATGCATTCTTCAAGGAGTTTGTAGCATAGAGGGGGATAAAACATGTGCATAAATAATTATAATGCAAAATAGAAACTGGTGTGTCATGAAGACAGTACAGAAAGAATTATGGCCACAAAAGAGGGTGGGAGGGCCGGAGGATTAGCTCAGTGGTTCCAGTGCCTGCCTCGCAAGCACAAGGTCCTGAGTTCAATCCCCAGAAACCACATACAATGCTGGGCGTGGAGACTCACACCCACCAGCAATCAATACCACATACCACAGTGCCGGGCGTGGTGGCTCACGCCTGTCATCCCAACACGCAGGAGGCAGAGACAGGAGGATTGCTGAGTTCCAGGCTTGCCTGGGCTACCTAGTGAGCTCAGGGCCAGCCTGAACTACAAAGCGAGACCCTGTCTCAAAAAAAAAAAAAAAAAAAAGAGGGTGGGAAAATGAATTATAGTTGAAAGATGTGGGAAAACCTGCTTGAAGGTTGGGGAAATTGGCATGAAAGTAAAGTGAGAGTCTCACCTGAGGTTTCCAGATGAGATGAGTAGCAAGAAAACATGGGGAAGGGACAGGAAGGAAGGTGATGAGGTAGGAGATGGTTACCATTAGGTGAGGAACGGGAGGGAGGAAAATTCGGCAGATCAGGCTCTGAAGGTTGGTCAGGGTTCCACCATCCTCACCCAGGTATGTGAGTTCTAGGACAGCCTGGGCTTCTTAGGAAGCTTCTGTCACAACAACCAAACAACCACAACCAAAATTTACTTATGGACCCTGAGATATGAGTTCCTATGATTTCATGAATCACACAATCTTCTGTCTTTCACTGGTAGAGTAGGCAGAGGCAGGATGGTATAACCATCTCTGGCCTCTGAGTTTCCTTTACCATTGTTCATTTCCATAATCAAGGACAGCCAGGTGCTGACTATGTGGATCCAGAGGCCCACAGAGTCAGAGACTCGAGTGGCTCCCACCCCTCCTGCCTGTGGCTGGGGTTCGATTGCTGAGAGAGGGCTGAGAACGAAGCAGCAGGCCCACCAGGGGCTATGTGCTGATGGATTTTACCAGTAATTAAACAGAAATACCCTGGCAGTCTCTGTGGGGTACATGTGGTCTGGAGTCTTCTTTGGTGAAGCCCAACTCTTTGATACCCTGGATCCTGATGTCCCAAATCCATCTTCCCTGGGCTGAGTTAGCTATTTTTGAATATCAGCAAGTTAAAAATAACCCCCATCCATCTCCTCGATACAGTTCTGTAGTTTCCAGTGAGGGATTTTCATTCCCCTCACACTCTTACCCCTCACCGCCCTCTGGGGGAAGGAGGAGAGGGAGTGGTGTGGGTGTGGCCATGGGCTGTGGGGTGGTGGGACCTCTCAGCCCTGCAACTTTGGCTCTTCCTTCTAGAGTTAACAAGGGGGATCCGGAAGTGTTAAATCAGCTCAAGTATTAAAACCAGCTTTCCCTTGCGAGCCGAATCAGAGCAGTTCATCTCTCTGGATTCCAGACACTTCTGACATAGCAAAGAGTTTCTAAAAATATCAAATAAAAGGTATTTTAAACAATTTTGGAATGGCATGTTTACGCTTGAATAAAATTTATTTCATTGAGATACTTTCCATCTTCTCTGGTGTCTCTTCTTTTATCTTTTTATCTTTATTATATTTATTTATTTATTTATTTGCTTTGCGATACTGGGGATGGAACACGGGCCCTTGTGCTTCCAATGTACGTGGGGTACCACTTGAGCTAAATTCCCAGCCCCTCAATTTGTTGTTGTTGTTGTTGTTGAGACAGGTTTTCACTTCATAGTTCAGGCTGGCCCTAAGCTCACTATGTAGCCCAAGCAAGGCTCCAGTCTCTGTTTCCCGAGTGCCAGGTGTGAGCCACTTCACCCGGCAGTGTGGTATGTGGTACTGATTGCTGGTGGGTGTGTCACCACGGCTGGTATTGTTGCATGTAGTTTCTGGGGATCAAACTCAAGACCTTGCACTTGCTAGGCAGGCACTGGAACCACTGAGCTAAATCTCCAGCCCTCCTCATTTTTTTTTTTTAATACAAGCTGACATGAAACTGTGACTGGCAGGAAAAGGGTCCCTAGGTGGCTAACTTACTGTGCAGTGTTTCCCTGAACAGACATGACAGCAGGTGGCCTGAGTCTTTTGCAAAGTCAGGGAAGCTGAGGACAGAAAAAGAACTATTACCTATGACCACATGGAAGCCACTGAAAACCTTGTTGCCCATAATGAGGATGGACGGGACCTAAGTGTCTGGGCTGAAGGGGAAATGGGGGAATGGTAAGCAAGGAAGCGAGAGGGCCTGGGTAGACCGCTCTCCTGATGGCTTCTTGACACTAAAATCTCAGTGTGAATGTTTCTCTTTAGAGCAGCCATTGAGAAAAGACCACATGACTACATTTTGCTTCTCCTCAGAGTACTTATTTTTCACCTGCCCTGATCTGTTTTTCTTTTTACCTTCCTTCCTGTTCCTTCTCCTTCTTTCTCTGCTTCTATCCTCCCGCCACCTCCCCTCTTCTCTGTCCCAGTCTCTCTTTCTTTGTGTCCTCTAGGACACTGTCCATGGACAATGATCATATATATTTTATTTTTTTCCATCCATCCACAACCTAGAGGACTAGAAGACTACCTGGTTCATGTTCCATAAATACTTGTTGGATGAATTTATAAAGCTTTGAGTAGGACAAAGTGGAGAAGAAGATCTATCTGGTAGGGAATATGGAACAAAGAATGGGTGTCTATTTTTTGTTTTGTTTATTCACCTTTGAATAGGAGCCCTTTGCCCAGGGCTGGTCAAACTTGAATGTGCCTGGGAACCATCTGAGAATCTTGTTAGAATGTAGATTCCCTTTTTTTTTTTTTTTTTTTTTTTTTGAGACAGGGTCTCACTTTGTAGTTCAGGCGGGTTCTGAGCTCACTGTGTAGCCCAGGCAAGCCTTGAACTCAGCAATCCTCCTGCCTCTGCCTCCCGAGTGTTGGGATGACAGGCATGAGCCACCATGCCCAGCACTGTGGAGTGTGGTACTGATTGCTGGAGGATGTGAGTCACTACGCCCAATATCATATCATTGATTGTGGTTACCGGGATCGAACCAGGGACCTTGTGTTTGCTAGCAGGCAGCGGAACCACTGAGCTAAATCTCCAGCCCTAGAATGTAGATTCTTATTCTGCAGGTCTAGGTGGGAGATTGTGCATTTCTAACAGCTTTCAGAGGAGGCTCAGGCTGCCAGGCCATGCATGCCATTTTGAGTAGGAAGGTTCTAAATCACTGTGGTCCTGTACGTTGCTTAGAGTGGACGGGTGGTAAAGTGGCTATCAGTGAGGGAGAGAGGCGATTACTGTGGGAGCTGGGATGCCAGGAACACAGAGGAGACAGAAGAGAACTAGCAGGGGGGTGACTTTTGAAAGGCAGAAGGAAACTTCCCTCTTGTATCAGGAAAGGAGAGAGGAAGGAGGAAGGTCTTGTCTCATGATGGTTAGCTTTTCAGGGAGGTCATCTGCTGGGGTGGGGAAGTTCAGAGAGTCATTTGCTTCCCGTGGAGTATCCAGCGTGCCTTTGAGGTATGGATCATAAACTTAGGGAAATTCCCACCCACTCTGCTGTGTAATTTCCGCCATGCTCATCTGCTTGGGTGCAAGGTAAGGGTCCGATGACAGATTCAGCCAGAACCAGTGAGTGTGAGGGTTTGTGGAAGAGAGTGGACTTCATGTGGCACAGACACTGGGCGAGACACAGCTACTCCATCCTCGCCATCGAGGGGCTTCTGTGTGGGAGAGACAGGTCCGATATGCGCCTGAGGATGCATGTTTATGCACATGTGCACACACATGCCTGTCTTGTATGTAATTTGCAACACTGTTGGAGCCCCACACAGCACGGCTCGAGCCGGACCATTGTGTTCTTCCCGGCAGATTTTCAGTGCCAGCAGCTGCATGTTTTGCTTGAGAGAAGTACCAAGGAGTTAGCGCCGGAGACCAGGACTCTGCCAGTAACTAAAGAGGAACCAGTATAGGGCGGCCCTGCGGCGAGGAGAGACATACCCGAGGTGTACAGTGTTCACACGGGCTCGGCGATGAAGTGCTAGATGCATCATGCACAGGCACAGATTCTCAGCGATGAATGTGATCATAGTGTCTACCTAAAATGGGCCAATAAACTCAATAAAGAAAAGAAAGTAACAAAACAAAACAAAACAGGATGCTGCTCTTCGCTTCTGCGCAGCGGGGGACCTGCTCCACAGCCTCCCTTTTCGGGCGGTCTTCTTTTCCCGGACTCTCTTTGCTATTCCTCCAAATCCTTGCTTCAGGCTCTGCCGCGGGAACCCACAGAAGTGTGTATAATCCTACACTGGGATGCATCCTGGCAGAATGGCGGGCCTCTGCCCCAGGGCGGTGTGGCAGTGGGGTGGTCAGGGAAACTGAGGCGTTCTATGAGTTGAGATCTAAAGGAGGAACAGTTTGGAAGGGCTGTGGTGCATTTGCAGGCCTGGAAGGCCGCCCAGCTGAGCAGAGGACCGGGAGCAAGGAGTGATGCCTCCGTGGCCAGACCCTGCAGGATGGAGTTTGGCCACGAAGGAGTCCACTGCGGGACAATGACAAGATTAGATCTGCCCCTGACACCGAGAAAAGAGCAGGAGAGCCCAGGTGGGAGGGACGGAGTTCAGTGGCCTCTGTAATGGTCCGGAGCATTGTGTGGAACTTTGGGCGTGAAGGAGGAGTCTCAGCAAATGTTTGCTGGAGTGCAGGGTAACTACTAACTGCAGATTTGGTTGACCAGAACAACCTGTTTCCTGGGCAAGGCAAATCCTTCCTCTCCATTCACGTTGCCTTTTGCCCCTGGGGTGCTTCATTTAGCTCTATCAGCCCTTTCTCTTTGAGATAGCATCAACAGGACAGTCCCACTCTCTTTTCTTCATCCCGCTCTCTTCTCTCTCTTTCTTGCCCCTTCTTCTTCACCTTTCTCTGCTCCTTCTTTCCTTCCTTTTGTTCCTTGCCTTCTTCTTCCCTTCTCCTTCCCTTCTACACTCCTCTCTCCTCTTCCTCCAAATAATCTGACTTAGTAAAATTATTTCCTTCCCACAGTCTCCATTTCTATTAATGGTGACATTTAATTCTTATCTGTGGCTATCTTAAGACTGCAGATGTCACTAGTGGAAACAAGATAATTTTAAAGTGGCTCTTAAGTCAAACACCATCAAAATGCAAAAAAAAAAAAAAAAAGGATAAAAATGTTCCAAAGCCTGTTGACCTCTTTGGTAACAGTGCTCCATAAACATCCAACATGCGATTATTCATTTTATGAGAAAAGTTCCATTTCAAAGGCAATTTACACAAAAACTTGTTTGTATGAGCGCATATAATATACATTTTAAATCAGGCATTGAAGATATTTGCAAGAGAGGAGACCCACATTCAGAGGTGGCAGGAACCTGATAATAATATAATATACATTTTAAGTATAATACACATTTTAAATCAGGCATTGAAGATATTTTCAAGTGGAGACCCACATTCAGAGGTGGCAGGAACCTGATCTCCAAAGAGCTCTCGTGGGTGGCCACAGTCAGTAAATTTCTATAGCACACACAGCCCAGCTCTGTAGAGTGACGTGCACCAGTCAGCAAGGTTAGATTTACGTCACTGTAGAAAGCAGAACAAGACAGAAGACCAGGATGGCTAAAATCCAGCCTCTACATTATTCCCTAAGACTGTTGAAAGCATTACAATTGTACCCTTCTCCCTCTGGCACTCCTTTTTATAAAAATCTTGAAATCCTTGCTCATCCCCTTCTTCCACCCAGCAATTAACGAAGAAAAGACACTAAATGTCTGAGATTTCATATAACCTTTTACACCCAATATTTTCATTGTCTTAACAAACAGATCCTGAGTAGTCCCCAAGGTTATGTTTTGCAAATGCTGGGGTGGTGAAGATCTGTTCATCAGGTTTTCCATTTTGGCCCTGGTGTCCTCCCTTGGCACATTCACCCGTCATCCCATGCCCCTCACCCCGTGTTCTGGCAGCATTTGAGACATGCAAATTGCAAACTGGTAAATAGCAACTTTGCATGTTTTGAATAGAAGAGAACAACATGGTACCACTCCGTCTGTTCTCAGGGAAATTTGAGATCATGGTAAGTGGGAGCAAGGGCAGATCAAAGGTCCTAAGTATTTTCTTCTAAGTGTTTATTATGCTTATTAAATCTATTGCATACCGATGAATTAATTTGAATTATTTACATGGTCAACCTTTGCGACAATAACCCAATTTAAGCAGAGCATGCAAATGTTATCATTTCTTTTTGAAATCTAAAAACAAGGTTAAGTTGAAAGTATCCAGACTTGTATCGTTCCCTACAAAAACTGGTTACAAACCTGCCTGTGTCAAGCTTAATGAGGTAGTGGAGCATTTATTAGGTAGGTTAATAAACTTCCGGTGAAAACATCCTCCCCAGACAGCCAATTCTAGGATGACAAATTTCTTAAGCAAAAGGTCTGTTTATCTGTAAATATCCGGCAGTGTCTGACACAGAGGTGTTCATCTGTTAAAATTTCAATGTAAATAAAAAAAGACCTGGTAGGAGTGATTGATTTTCATTAGATGACGGGGCTGGTGTCGTTTTAATGAATGCACTGGTAAGAATTCTCTAGTTTTACTACTAAAGCCATGAGAACTTCAGGTTTCTGTCAAGTTAAAAGTGACACACATAATTTAATTACTTTTCAGCCCAAGTTTCCCCTGGGACTTGGAAAAAGATTTGGATATTGTTGTACACAACTCTTACTTTGGGTTTTAAAAATGTTTCATCACATTTGGATATGCATAAGGAATTTTTGGGAACGGTAAAATCTTTGTGTTTATAAAAAGAGAAGATGCACAAGTGATTCTGAAGGTGGAAGCTTTCGGCGGTAAAGTGAACAGCTTGCATCTTGAATATTTTATGAGATCTAGGTATTAGAAGGATGTTTCTGAAGCAGGGATATAGCGATCTAGGAACAAAAGGGAGATGGAGCTAGGGAACAGACTGTGAAAATACTTAAAAATATTAAGTGATGCTAAGACTGAACACAGGAGTGGCTGATGTTACTGCAGGCTCTTCCTAATAAGGGCTCTAAAAGCGTAATGATTTATTGATTGGATCTGCACTAATGATGTGCCCTTGATTATGCATGTGTAAATAAAGGGGCTGATTTATGAGGGTACAATTGGATCTTTCAGATATATTTGGTCCACGTCTGCATATTGAAAATAAATGGAGGCAATTATCTGAATATTTCAGGGAAGAGATCACCCCATCCCCCTTCTCCAACACATTGATTTAGAAGTACGTGGTCTACTTTGTTAGGTGAAGTGAAAAACCAAAAAGAAGAAGAAAAAGAAGAAGATTCTAAAAAGAGGCGAGGGGGGAGGGTAAGTCTAAAAAAACAGTTCTGTTGAGAAATATGCCCTGCTTCTCTCAGCTGGAGAAAAATAGATCCCCAGGTGCTGCCAGCGAGAAATCTTTAACTTAAAAAAGAAAAAAGACGTTATAAGAAATTGTCTTGTTAAAGCAAGTACACATGGAGTCTGTGTAAGGAAATCAGGCTTTTCATTACAAATAGGTTTAAAAAGCCCTAGAGAAGAGAGATGTGAACAGAAGCAATATTATCTACTGACAACCTAACTCCCTTTCAGACATCAGCCCGGAGAAACTCAGTAGCATCATTGAACAGGGCGTTTGTCTCATGATAAAGACTCATCTTTATTTCTTTCAAGGATATAAAACTTGTATTTAAATCGATTCAGAGAAGCACTTTGGCTTTAAACATCAGCGAGTGGGGAGAGCCTATTTAATGAAACAGCATTATTTCATTTTCAAAGAATGATACTGGCAATAGCTCGAGTTTAAAGTCTGTATTCTTTTCCTCAATTATAATTATAGTTAGGTCTGAAAGGAAGCTTGCCTATTACTGTCATATTTATTCTTTTGACAGGTGTTATGGAACTGTAATTTGATGAAATGACTCAAAAACGCAGATTTCCATCCAAAGATAATTCATGTCATCAACACGAGAGGTTTAGGAAAAGTCCTCTAGGGAGCTTTTGCACAGATCCTGAGCACCCTAATATTTTAACAATATCCGTACTCAGAGGTAAGGAGAGCTTGTCTTTAGGACTCAAACCTGGGTAGCAACAGCTGGGTGGGGTCAGACCAGGGATTCCGAGCCCCGTAAGATCCAGAGTCCCGCACACACCCGGCAGAGGGCGCTCGGCACGCAGTGGCCAGGCAGGGGCGGTGCCGCGCTGGTCCCGTGGCGCAGGCGCACTAGTCGCCGCGCCCGGGTTAGGTGGCTCCGGTGGAGGCGGGTGAGCCGCGCCGCGCGGGCCGAGGGCGGGGGTGGCGGGGGAGCGGCGGGCACGAGCTGGGGACGCGGAGGCGCCGGCGACCTCGGACCTGTGGAAGGCCTAGGGGCGACCCCCGTGAACCATTTTCCCTGGCAGCTCGGAGATCCGGGCGCGATCGCCGCAGGCCTCTCTCTCCCGGGCGGCCTGGGAGTCGCGCAGCAGCGCCGCGGGGCGGGCGCGGGGCCGGGGCTGGGCCGGGTCCCCAACCGAACACCCGCTGCCTGGCGCGGCCTCAGTTTCCTTTTAGAAGGGTTTAAGAGAGTCACCCCTGCCCCGGGCCCGTTTGGGCGGGCGCAGTATGTTTTCCACGTTCCAGTCTGAACGTTTGGATTGAATCCTTCTGCAGTACGAGGCAGGTCACTCCGTGACTCGGGGCCTGAAACTCGCCAGCTGTTAGGATCGATTCTTTTTTATTATTGCTTAAGAAACTTTCTGTTTTAAAGGTGTAAAATATACAGAGTACAATTCACCCATTTAAAGTCCATCCATTCATTGGCTTTTAGAACGCGCGCAGAGTACTACGTCTGTTAATGTAATTAATTTTAAACATTTCATCACCCCAAAAAGAAACTCCGTCTTTAGCTGCTCCCGCATCTGCATGTTCCCCGACCCTTGGTGTTCACTGCTCTACTTTCTGCACGGCTCGTATAAATGGAATCGTGCCTCGTGCAGCGCCTTCTTTCACCAAGCGCGTTTTCCAGATTCGCCCGGGCCGCAGCCAGTGTCAGTACTTCAGGGTTTTTGGTGGTTGTTTTCAATGTTTTGCAGAGTAAGGTTCCATTTCATTGGCCATCAGGTGATGGCCTTTAAGATTCACTGAAAATGCTCACAAACCACCCATCAGGCCTCTGGAGTTGAGGCTTGGGGTAGAGAGCTCCGAGGTGCGGTTCTGAAGAAGGGAAGTTTTAGGAAGTGGCCTTGGGTGGGACGAGGGTACTGGACTGGAGAGAGGGAGGCCGATTAGGGGGTGTGGAGATACTTCAAGCAGAGGTGGGTACTGAGCTGGGAGGGGACGTAAAGGAGGCGGAGACACGGGTGTTGAGCCGAGATTTGACCGTGCGGGAGAAGGGCCGGAGGAGCGGGATTGCTCCCCATTTCATGCAGGATGGGCCCTGGAGTCAGTGGAAGCTGGGAGCAAAACCACTGCTATTTTTCAACTTTCCCCATCAAGAAGAGTAATTGCATATTTAAAAAATGGCTTGTGCAGGCTTAATTTAGCTTTTTATCAGTGCTCAATAGGACATAATTTCTGGTTATTTTCTGCAGTTCCATTCTTCCTTTCTCTTTTTAATATATGACTTTTTCCTACTTATTTTTAGGTGCCTTGTACAGGGACACAGGTTAGAGAAAAGGACAGCGGAATCACATGGGACTGTAGTCCTCTTTTTTCCTTTTCCTTTTAAATTTTCTATTATTTTGTCATATACTTCTTGGGATTTTATGTTTGTTTTAGCACTTCTCTCGTTGCCCATTTTCTGTATCTGTGTAGTTGACATCAGTCTGTGTCCCCCCCTTCCCATCTAGATGCGGGGGGACACTGGATGATATCCTTGTGTTTCTGAAAAGCTGGAACAAGGTTTTGTGGAGAAGGTTGAGAAGTGTTGAATGGTAGTCCAGGTGGCTTTGTATAAAAATGTATAAGCCTGGACCAGCATGAGCCCTGGAGAATTCTTTGTGAGGTCCTTAGCCCTGATCTGCTTAGCACTTTTATGGTAGGATTGATGTAGGGGGAAATAATATAACTTCCAATCTTTTAGATGTCAAACCTTTTAGATGCTAAATTTGTGTTCCCCAGAATCAAAGAATGAATTCTGAGGAACAACAGAGGTTAAGAGTAGGAAACATTTATTGGGACAGATAGCTCCTGCGAGACAACAGGGGAACCCAAAAGTGGGTTGCCGACGCGCTTACTTCTCAAAGGAAGTTTTTTTTTTTTTTGAGATAGGGTCTCAGTCTAGTTCAGGCTGGCCCTGAGCTCACTACATAGCCCAGGCAAGCCTGGAACTCAGCAATCCTCCTGCCTCTGCTTCCCAAGTACTGGGATTACAGGTGTGAGCCACCATGCCCGCCACTGTGGTATGTGGTACTGATTGCATGGGTGTGAGTCACCCAGTATTGTTGTATGTAGTTACCAGGGATCGAACCAGGGACCTTGCACTTGCTAGGCAAGTGCTAGAACGACGGAGCTAAATCTCTGGCCCTCAAAGGAAGTTTTATAGAGCAAAATCACAAGGTGGGCACAATGTGGGTCAAAACTATGATCAACCAACAAGATTACAAGCAGGCTGCCTAGGTGATGTTGATCCGGGGGGGAAACAAGTCACATAGCAAGTGTATATGCAAAGATCAAAGACCTTTTTAGGAAGGGATGGGTCAGGGGGTACTGGTCACTCTCTGGGATGACTGATGTCTATCTAGACTTTATTGGATCAAGTGACACCAGGGTTCTGATTATCCCCTAGGGAGGTATATAGGGTTGGTAATTATGTCCTTATCTGGAAGCTGGTCTCCAACAGATGTGCCTCCAGACACAGTTGTAAAGCATCCTCATCCTCTGCACTGACTCTCCTGAGGTGTCCAGCTGCCCATGGTACTTTTATTTAGCTGTCTATAATAGTATCATGGAGCAAGGAAGAGCTTGGAGTTTAATTCCTCACCTTACTGTGAGCTCTGTGGCCTTGGGCAAGTTACTTAACTTCTCAGAGCCTCAGATTCTGTACCTGTAAAATGAGACTAAAGATGCCCCATAATAATGTGAGGATTAAATGGATAACACGAAAACTTTCATACTTGCCACGTACTGATAATCCTTCCCCGAGTGGTAGGTACTCCCACATTCCATCAGCTTGGCGGAAGGCCCGGGTAGCAGAGCCTGGTGTATCCAGTGTGCACCTGTGGTCCTGGGGCTGAGTCCAGCTGCACACAAAGGCTGCTCTGGATGGTGTTGCGTGGATGGCCGACAGGGCTAATCACAGGGCTAATCTCTTGGTTCTTGAACTGGGCGTGTGAGAGTTTCTTTTTGTTAGGTAGAGTTTAGTTGAATAACAGTCCAGCACCAGCAGTGATGGATTCCTACTCTAGGCTGAGCTAACAAAGTACAAGATGGGGAAACAGACTTAAAGTTCATGGGGGACAAAAAGGGCCTTTGAAATGGGTGCCAAAGCCATGTGAGGCCCCTACAGAGAATGCAGTCGGAGCCGCATTCCTTGAATTCCCAGGTCCAAGGAGGTGACAGTGCCCAGAGCCGGCCTGAACACAAGCAAACTGTTGTTTTCGCCCTGGCAGGGCGTTTGACAGGGATGTTGGAAATGGGAATGAGTCCCAGGAGAGCAGGTGGGGTGGGATGCTTTGGGAGATTTTGTCACCTTCCGGATGGTTTTGTTGGACCTGGGGCTGCAGTACTGGCCTTTGGATAAGGAGAACCTGGACTTGGGGAGCCCATGAGGGAAGATTTTAGCCCCAAGGGCAGAGTTTAGATTGAGGAATAGAATTTCACAGGAGCAGATTTGAGCTCCAAACCAGAGGGACTTCCCAGCAGCTTGAGCAAAAGGAAACTGGCTTGCCTGAGGGTTCCCTGCTGCTAGGGGAGTGTGCTGAGGAGGAAAGCGGATGGCTTCCTGTAGGGATGTTTCTATACTAGCGTTTTATTATGAAAAGTTTCAAAATACTGTATGCAGAAGTTAAAATAACAGCACAGCGTCTGACTCTCACACCTAGACAGCTCTAACATTTGGTATTTTTCTTTATCTTCCTGTTTCCCCTTCCTCCCTCGCTCCATCTTTGCTGGACTATCTGAAAATAAATTGCAGGCCTGATGACGCATTTCCTTTAAATACTTCCAGTTGCATATCTAAGAGTCAGGGTATTTCCCGCAGGACCACAACTTCATTATCATTCCCAAGAAAATGAATGATGAACAGTTATTCACAGTATCATTTAATGTCCAGTTGTGGGAATATTTTCTGTCAGGAAGTAGATAAAGCACAGTGACCACAGGGCTGAGAGTGGCCAAATGACTGATCTGCTGTGAGCAGAGGGGTGTATCATAAGCAGATGTGTCTGAGTTTCTACTACGAACCTTAATTTTATGTGTCTAGTTGGCTGGGTGGTATGATACCCAGGTATTTGGTCAGACATTCAGGGTGGTTTTTTTTTTTTGGTGGTACTGGGGATTGAACTCCGGCCCTTGTGCTTTCAAGGTAGGTGCGGTGCCGCTTAAGCTAAAACCTCAGCCCCTGTGAGGGTGTTTTTGGATTTAAACTGGTAGACTGGTCCCGCAGATTGCCCTCCTTAATGTGGGTGGGCTTTATTCAGTCCATTAAAGGCCTGACTAGAGAGATAAGCCTAGGCCTTGCCGTGTGAGAGAGATTTCTCTTCCTTTGAACTGGGACTCTGGTTTCCAGGCTTTGTATTAGAACCCAGCGATTGGCTCAACAGATTTTGGACCTGCCAGCCTCCAGGATTATGTGAGCAAACTCTATTCCTTATAATAAATCACACACCCCATTTGTAGACACATGCACATACACACACTCACACTCACTTTGTGGTTCTGTTTCTTGGACAACCCTAACACATCTCCTTGCCAGGTATTCTGTCACAGTGCTGAGAACACACAGAAAAGCAATGTGGGGTGTCATACATGTGGCCCCTAAGGCTCAGGTTGCCTGGACTTGGCTTGAGTGCTGAGAGGTGCTGGTGAACGATTAGCAAGGGCCAGCTTGAAAGGGCTCTCTGGAAGCCAAGGAAGGGGATCTGGATTTTAGCTTTGTAAACTTAAGAGCCACATTCATGATTTCTGTCATAAACACATTGCACCTTTGTAATTTGCTTAGTACGTTTTAAAGAATCAGTTTTATACAACTTTTAAAAAATGTTTTAAGTCATAATACCTGTGGAGTATTAGGATATTTCTTGTAATGTGGAAATAAACACAAAACCATTACAATAAAAAGATGTTGGTTCATAAACTGCTTAAGGTAATTTCAGGTATTTGTCTCACATACTGGGAAAGTTGCCACAAATGCTGACGAGTCAGGTAGATATCAGGGGTTTTAGGAAGGGGTAGGATACTTTGAGTTTTAAGTTTCAGAGGCACTCTGGCAGTCGCGGGTGGGGGAGAGTAGACAGGAAGGAAATGGGTTGGAAGGAAGGACGAGCAATTTAGGGATCATTGGAATTGAGAGAGGGTAAGAGTTTAAACCAAAATGGGGACAAGTTCGAGGGCACCTAGAGGTAGAATAT
The DNA here is from genome assembly GCA_004025085.1 of Thryonomys swinderianus. Lineage (NCBI taxonomy): Eukaryota > Metazoa > Chordata > Mammalia > Rodentia > Thryonomyidae > Thryonomys > Thryonomys swinderianus. The sequence goes on along the minus strand of PVIC010013806.1, from coordinate 15,079 downwards.
GGTAGGACTTAGAAACCAGTAGCTTGGGGTTTGAGGGAAGAGGACTTGGGTTGACTCTGATGATTTTAGATCGGTTGCCTGGGAGATGGAGGTGTTATCGCAGAGACAGGGAGCTGGAGTGGGAGGCTAAGTCAAGTCCACACAGCAGGCCCAGGAAAGCAAGTATTTCCAGGGCTGCAGGCCTTGACTGTAGCTTTAGCAATGATACTGTGAGGTTCATTGGCCCTTCAATAATAGCAAACCCACACTTTAAATTAAATTAAAACATTTTTACTTAAGCTCTTTTAAGTGGAGCTACACATGTATTCTCTACTAGTTATTACTGGGAATGACTAAGTATTATAATTGAGCTGAAAATAATTTACCGCCCATACTTGCTGGGTTGGTTACTAAGTATTGCTTGGGTTTTTAAGTAATGAAACAAAGTTGTGCTCTTTCCAAATGTTAATTTTGAAGGCTGCAGATGGCAACCATCTGTTATCCGACTAGCATTTTACAATATTTGATTAGCACTTTATATAGTTTGGGGAAGCCTGCCAGGGGAGACAGCCCATCCTGTTGGGGGCTTTGAGGAGTGTAAGGTCTGTGGTTGCCCTTGGGGGTCTTGGCCAACACTGTATGGGGTTCCCCTGTGTTGGGCTAAAGCATAGCAAGTGAGACTGGGGAGTTGATGTGTTCGTGGCAGGAGGAGCTTGACGCTTCCTCACACCACAGGAGAGCAGAGTTGGGAGGTCAGGATCAAACACTGAGGATTTTGACAAGACAAACCCAACTAGCTTTGGCTAAGGGGGGTTACGTGGCTCAGGTCATTGACAGGTAAGGCTAGGGCTTCCTTCAGGTGTTTGTTTTTGGCTCATGTGAGGTCTTGGGGTTCGGTTTCTCTCATGTCTCAGCTTTGCCTTCTGTGGTGCTGGTTCCAGAGGAGGCATATTGGCTTCGCTGAGGGAGAAGAGTCCTCTCAGCATAAAGTCTCATGGGAAAGAGCTGGAGTGCTTTCCAGTTCCTCCTGCGGAGGCATTGAGATTCACTCTGATTGGACCAGGTTCTAGTATGTACACAACTGTGGACCAATCCCAGCGCTCATATGAATGCAGGACTCTGATTGGTCAGGTAAGCTGAGCTGTAGAAAGGGGTGTGACAAATTGCACCGGAGGGCTCTCACCACAAGAGTATGGGGGTTCCTGTGGCTGTGTGTCAAAGCCCAGAGAACAGGGGGAATTGGCTAATTTAGCTGTGAAAACAGTCTTATATTGTTGCTGGAAGATAATATACTGAAATGAAATGAATGGGCTTCCGAACCCAGCCTCTTGATAAATTTCCTTCTTAGTGTCAGAGCATCTGATAGATTTGGTGTCTGGTTCTCTCTTGGAGGTAGGGGTAGAGTAGGGGTCGCCTTTTTTTTAATATTGCTTTAAAACTCTGCTAGTCTTTTAATCTTTTATTTCCTTCATCTAGAAGGTAGGGAGCCCCTTTCATAGGGAAGTCTGCACAGAGATGGCGAATTCATGCTGTTCACTTTTTTGTTGTTGTTGTTGTTGTTGTCGGTAATACTGGGGTCGAACTCAGGCCCTTGTGTTTGCAAGGTAGGCTCGGTGCCACCGAGCTAAATATCTGGCCCCATGCTGTTCACTTTGATGGAAGCCTGTTGCAGGCCAGGCCGTGTGCTGAGGCTTGGGTTCATGGCCTCAAGAGAGTTAGTAGCTCGGTAGTGGCCCAGTCTCTGGCAGTGGAAGTGTGTTCCTCACGAATAGGGTGCTTCAGTCCCGCAGAGGACAGTGAACTTCTCTGACCCCAGGGAGGGACATTCAGGGAGCGATTTCTAGACAAAAAAACCAAAACACTCCAATGGACCTGGAGGGGAAATGAGGTTCCTCATATGGAGATGTGGCAGGAGCCCTGTGCTCGGAGAGCTGCGTGTGCAGATGTACTGAGAGGTTGTTCTTTTTTTTTTTTTTGAGACAGGGTCTCGCTTTGTAGTTCAGGCTGGCTCTGAGCTCACTATGTAGCCCAGGCAAGCCTCGAACTCAGCAATCCTCTTGTCTCTGCCTCCTGAGTGCTGGGATTACAGGCGTGAGCCACCACGCCCGGCACTGTGGTATGTGGTATTGATGGCTGGTGGGCGTGAGTCTCCATGCCCAGCATTGTATGTGGTTACCGGGGATTGAACGCAGGACCTTGCGCTTGTGAGGCAGGCGCCGGAACCACTGAGCTAACCCTCCGGCCCTGAGAGGTTGTTCTTGATGGCTTAGGGGACAGGGAAGAGTCCTGGGTGTATGGCTGACTGGGGTGTGCCCGACCCTGGTTCCTGCTCTCATGCAGTGTCAGTGTGGAGTGGCAGGTAGGAGGTGGGGACACAGGCCAAGCCCTGGTGTGAAGGTTCTCTTGGGAGCCTGTGGGGGTGTGAATAGGGAGGAAATGCTGTTATAAGCTTGGGGGGGCGCTGAATGAGAATTCAACAAGCCCTCCCATTCTAGAACCTACCACTTAAAAACATCTGTTCTTCATAATTTGCTTTAAAAACAAACTTCAAGCTAGAGTTCATTCTCTGGAGAGGGTGTATATACTACAGAAATTAAAATAAGGGCTATAGAAGAAAGGATTTTAGATGTTTGCACTACAAAGAGATAACAAATGTTTAAGGGATAGTGTGCTGAACCCAACTGAAACATTACACATGCATACATGCTTTGAAATGTCAAGTGATGCTCCATTAAAATGCATATTTTTGTGTTTTATGTTTTAAAATAGATTTCAAAAAATATTAAAGTTCCACTGGTAGAATAGAGAGGTTGGTAATTTTTTCATTTACATAAAATTCTAGAAAATGCCGACGCATCTGTAGGAACAGAGAGCAGATTGGAGATTCTTGGGGAAGCAGGGAGGGCAGGATGAAGGGTTCGCAGAGGCGGCAGCGCATGGACTTATGGCCATGTGTGCTCTTGATATTCGTAATTGCTTCTCCATGTGTACGTAGGTAGAAACTTATGCAGTGGTTGTTGATTGTACGTTAACGCCTTAGAAAAGTCTGATTTTTTTTTTCAAGTGGGCACTGGAATTAGACTGCCAGGGTTCAAATCTCAGCTCTACCTATATCAGCTTATAGTCTTGGTCAGATTTTCAAACTCCTCTGTTTTTATTTTATTTTATTGTTTTTGTCTCATTTTGTTTTTTGAGACAGGGTCTTGCTTTGTAGTTCACGCTGGCCCTGAGCTCACTGTGCAGCCCAGGCAAGCCTCAAACTCACAACAGTCCTCCTGCCTCTGCCTCCCGAGTGCTGGCATTACAGGCATGAGCCACCATGCCTGGTATTGTGGTGCCAGCCGTCCTGTCCAGAGAGGGCTGGGGACTGGAGGCCAGGACTGAGCACAGAACTTGGCCTGATCTCTGAGGTGTGCTGCTGTTTTCCAGGACTGAGGTCTCCTGATGGCCCCACTGCCAGGGGCAGAGCTGGTCCAAAAGCCACTGCAGCTCTACAGATACCTGCTGCGCTGCTGCCGGCAGCTGCCGACCAAGGGCATCCAGGAGCACTACAGACATGTTGTCAGGCAGGTGGGAGCAGCACACGGGCTCTGGGGTGAGGCTTCCTTTGCTGGGGCTCTGGGGGCAGGGCCAGGGTAAGGGTAGGAGCAGGGGGTGGCGGTTGGGCTTGAGGCACCAGGGGTCAGTGCTGGGACGCCCAGCTCCTGTCTGGCTTCTGTCTAGGAGTATCATTCAGCACAGCAGCGCTGTGCCAGGGCACGCACAAGGCAGCTTGGCGACGGTTAAAATGGATGGTAGGACATGCATCATTTTGCCAACAGTGTCCAGCCTGAATTAACCGTGATAAAACATTAGGTAAACCCAAACTGGAAGACCTCCACCAGATAACATCCTGGCCTGTACCCAGCACAAATGTCAGCTTCACGAGATGCAAGGGAAGGCAGAGCTGCTCCGGATTAAGGGAGCTAAAGGGGGTGACAACTGAGTGTACGGCATCATCTCAGCTTGGATCCCGCACTAGGCATTTCTGGAGGCAGAGCGTGAAGCACACGGGCTGTGGAGGAGATAAGTATGGGAACAGTATTCAGTTTTCTGAATTGGATTATAGGAGAATCTTCTCGTCATTAGGAAACACGTGTTGACCTATGGGTATGGTTAAGGGCCGGATAACTGCCGCCTGCTGTGAAATGTTTCTAGAAAGAGCTTACACGTGCACTTACAAAGAAAGACAAAGGGAATGTGGCAGAGCATTAAAATTGGTGACTCTGGTCAGGAGTTCTTTGTACTTATGTAAAATTTTTTTGTAAGTAGTTGTTTTCAAATATAAAAATTGATGGCTATATTTATCCAGGTAAAATACAGAAGGTAAAAGAAAAAGAGCAACCGAAAGCTATGGGAACACAGAGGAGGGGGATGCCAGCCTTCGGGGGGAGCTGAGGAGGGCTTCCCTGGGCTAGCACTTCACGTGGCATCTGAGGCTGAGCAGGGGACACGTGGGGTCGGGAGGGAGGCGCCAGCGCTTTCTAAAGGCCCCTGAGCACACCACTGATGACCCTAAATCTCAGTCTGTCGGCAGCGGTCTGTGCCAGCGTCGGGCCTGGTGGGTTTCCCAAAGCCGTGGCTTCCCTCCCTCCCCTGCTCGGCTTTGCTGACCGTAGGTGGGAGACCCTGACCCTATGCGGTGAAGCCTGCATAGAGCTATCTGCATGATGAAAGCAGTTTCCCGCGGGGAGCACATGAAATGGAGAGTGGAAATTTCCCTCGGGCCCTGAGGACCTTCCTGATAACCTCTGGGGCCCGGACTAGTCTTCCCTTTCTTCTGCCCTGCTGGCAGGATGGCCAGCTTTGTGGTCAGCTGGACTAGGATTCAGATGCCGTTACTTAGCAGCCAGTTAGGACTCCTGAGCCCATTTCTTCACCCTTAAATGGAATTATTGTAGCCTTGGAGGATTAAGAGGAACTAAGAAGAAAGTGTCCAGCATTATATCTGGCCTAGGACTGGTGCTGAAGCTGCTAACTGTGGAGGTGGGGGCCCAGTCTTCTTTATGTTGAAACTTACAGAGCTTCCGGGTTCATTCAGATGAAGACAACCCCGAGAGAATCCAGCAGATTATTAAAAGAGCCATTGAGGATGCCGACTGGATCCTGAACAAAGTAAGCGTCTCCTCTGGTGTGGGTGTGGTGGTGGTGGTGGTGATGGGGTGATGAGGGCTGTACTCTGTATGGCCACTAGGGGTCGCCCCTGCATCACAGTTGGGAAGCGACAGTACAGAGGTCTGTATCTACCCGGTCCCCTCTTTCAAAGCCGAGGATGACCCCTTTTGGTTGCAGGATGGGGCTGTGGGACATCCTAAAGGACAGATTTATGCCTAACAGTACTGAGTAAGCTGAGATGGGCACAGGAAGAAGGAAGAAAACTTCTTGGAAGCCAAGTGCTAGAGCTGGAGGCAGCACTGTGATGTTTCTGAGAGAGGGAGCTTCTCGGGGAAGGGGTCCCAGTCTCTGGGGGACTCTCACTGAGCCTGGGCTGTCTAGGAAACATTCAAAGGAGCAAGCTGGGAATAAGGATGGTATCAGAGTGACTTAGAGAAATGGAATGGACCCCATCTTTCTGAACCTGCATCTCCAGATGGGAGTGTTCAAGATCTGTGTTTTAATTAACTCAGCAATTGGCTGAGGGTTCTCCTCTGGTTTCTAAGGGTCCTCCTCTGCCTGTGATATTTTCCCCCAGAAGCCAGTGAAGAACCCCCAGCCTGAGAGTCATAGATGACCACAATGTTCAAGTCTAATATTTCCATTGTCTTTATTATCCTCCCTCCTCGAGGCTCCTCCATCTTCCTCCATTAAGGAAGAAAGAAGGTCCAGGCAATGTCTAGAGATCTGACCACCCAGTGACACCTGCTGTGTCACCGCTTCTGAGAGGCTTCTACAGGAGGTGGGGCCCCAGAGACAGGATTCCAGGTTAGAGCCTCCTTGGCTGGCTTCCCTCACCCACTTCTCATCTCTCGGTCTTGCAGTATAAAAAACAAAACTGAGAACCCAGATTCCAAAGGAAAGTCACATCAGAGACATCTGGGACTTCTTTTCTTCTTCTGGAATTAAGCAATAGCAGCAATGGTGGTGGCAGCAGCGGCAGCAGCAATTCTGGAATGTTCTTTGGCCTTATAGCTGAGAGAGCAAGAAAACAAGGCAGGAAAAGCTCGACGTTTGTTTGGACCGCTCTTGCTGTAGTCATGTCTCCAATTTCTTTTATATTTGCTTTGCCTGCCAGTTACAGTGTGCAAGCAAGGGACAATGTGGTATTTTTCTGTCTTTTCTCTGTGTTTTTTCATTTGTATTTTTGGCTTTTTACATGCTCTGAAATGGATCCATTTATTGCAGGGTCTCTTTGCCAGTCTCTGAGCCCCAGAAATGTCCCCATAGGCAGCGCCCTGTGTAGAGGGAAAAGAGTGGGCTTAAAATCTAGTCAGATCTGATTTGAAGCCCAGCTTTAGGACTTTTCTAGGGTCTTACCTTTGAACTCAGTGTTCTCCTTGGTGAGGATGAAGTACAGTGAAGTCGAAGTGCCTAACACAGGGTGTCGGACCTGCCAGCCAACATCCCCCTTGGGAAGCCATCCTGCTTGGCCCCTCCTGCTCCCACAGTGCTCTGCAGTCTCAGTCTCTGCTACAGTGTGGTGTCAGTCTCATGATTTGTTTTTGTGAGCGCATCCTTTCCCACCTTGGAACCCCAGATCTCTTGCAGCTATGCTGTGGCCAGAAGTCTGCCAAGGAACTCCTTTCCTCACCCTGTCCCTCCGTGTTCAGGAAGTAGAAACTCTGGTCCTTGCCTTTAAGGACCTGCAGGGTCTGTGAGGCAGTGCAGTATACATTATATGAAACTAGGAAGAGAACCCAGGCAGCTGTGACAGACACTGGCCTGTCCAGCTTTCTGCAAACCTGTGACCTCTCTTTGCTGGTCCTCCCCTGCTGTGCTATCCTCATAGCAGGGCAGACAGCAGGGAAGGAGAGGGAGGGCTGGGGAGATAGGGAGAGCTGGCAGAGCAGGCAGAGGGTCCTTGCAGTGACCCAAGTGCTCCCCAGAGAGCTACAGCCAGAGGCATGTGCTAGTGCGTGTGGGTGTAACTCACAGTGTCTCTGTACATGTACAACCAGTGAATAAATAAGTGAAGTAAATGTATCGATTTGTGAAAGTGCCTGTCTCTTCTCAATTGATATTCCCCAAACATGGATCATCCCCCTGCTGTGTGATATCACACCAAGTGCTGCAGACTTAGAGTCAGACATAAGCTCTGCAGAGGGGACATTCTTCAGAGGTGTTCCTGAAGCAGAGGAGGCCTCAGAGAAGGTCCTCAGAGAAGAGGACCCGGCTTCCATCAACTGGAGGACTGAGGCAGTTGGGAAAGATGTGTCATTTTCAAAGGAGCAGGTGGCCCTGCCCAGGCCTTTGACCAGCAAGAAAGAGAGAGTGAAGGTGACCAGGGCTTTGGGGAGAGTTGATGTTCCTTGCTCTTGACCAGCCCTGTAGTGGCTCCGGGGCCTGCATGTCACTGGTGAGTGGATGATCCAGGGGCTGACTCACCCAGGTGTCAGATGGTGTCCCATCTCCAGCGCAGGGCTGGTTAGTGTGGGAACCCACAAGAACTTGGCTAGTTAACTGCTTTGGCTGCTCTGTACCAGCCAGAGAGGGCAATGAGCCTGGCTCACAGGTGTGTACTTGGGTAGAGCAGGCAGCAGTCCTGGCCGAGAGGCAGGATACTCTGGGCAGGCAGAGTGGCCATCCCAGCCTCTGCCCCAGCCTCCCCGTCCCCTGCATGGAGCCATCCAGGTCTTATATCGCCCTCAGCCACAGCTCTTAAGTGTATAGAGTTGATGACCTACAGTTGCCACCCAACAAAGAGAAGGAGGACATGAGGGCTTTGGGCTCAGAGTTGGGCAGGGTGATGGGTAAGAGTGGGTTCTGGGGCCACACTCAGACTTAAATCCCAGCTGTTACTCAGTAATGCTGCTATTTGGGCCTGTTTGTTAACCTGACAACCCCACCTTTCATATTACAGCAGTGAGATGAAGGCCATGTCCTGGGACGGTCAGCCACATGACCGCCTTCTCTTTGGTTTACAACGCTTCATTTTTAATTTTATTTTATTATTTTATTTATTTTTAATTGATTCATTCATTTATGTGGTACCAGGGATGGAACTCGGGCCCCTGTGCTTCCAAGGTAGGTGCGGTACCACTTGAGCTACATTCGCAGCCCCAACTCTTCATTTTAAATGGGTCTCTCTAGCCTCTCCCTGATGCCTGCTGTGCCACCAGCACAGTGCCAGCGGGAAAGAATATGGCATTGGCATCTCCGCCTTGGCTCATTCTTATTTAGCCACCAGCACAGTGCCAGCGGGAAAGAATATGGCATTGGCATCTCTGCCTTGGCTCATTCTTATTTTAGTCACCTAGTCCTCCTGGGGTGTGTTTGTACGAGGAAGTCTGTGCTGTAGGGGAACTGCCTGTGCAGGATTCTCATATCCCCATGAAACCTGCCACAGCTGGGGGCCTCGTTCCAGGGGTAGGTTTGAGTCACTGGTGTTGTCCCAGAACACGCTCCCAGGACGGGCCTCCCTGCCTGAGAGTCTCCCTCCCCCCTATGGAGCATCTGCTGGGTGCACAGCCCTCCCTGTGGGCAGGACACGGCTGAAAGGAGGTTCCTGTGGGTACTTGAGGGGCTGAGCAACCATGGTTCATAGGAAGTTATTATTCAGATTTATTTTTTCTCCTATTCTTTCTTTATATATGTATTTCAGGTGGTTTTCGTTCTCCCTGTCCTTGGAGGAAAACTGAGACAAAGCTCAACACTTTCTCACCAATCTGAGGTCAAATCCAAAGTCATGGTTTAAGTCATAAAACATTCTCAATTTTTGAAGTGAAATGTCCAATCCCAGGTGATAATTCATACTGAGTGAAGCTGCAGTCTTCCCCGTCTTCCAGCTAGCTGAGACCTGCTGCGGATGGGAGCCACTCCTGAGAAGAGGCTGCAGGTGGTCTCAGCCAGCTTGGGTGGGGCTTGGGACAGCAGAGCACTTGTTCAGGGTCCTGGATGCCGCGTGCTGCTCTGTGTGGCTGAGATACCACCATGGAAGGAAAATAGGGATGGAGGATGGAGTAGGCCACGAAGATCAGATCTTTGCAGGATTTACTGAAGATTCTGGATCTTCCCCAGCAACTGAGTCTTGAGATAATCATCTCCCCCAGCAGACAGTGAGGCCCTGGAGGTGAGGAGTCCTGATCGGTCATTGCAGAGGCCTGCGGGCCTGCTGTGGCCTGGTGCCTGCGGGCTGAGCTCAAGCATTTTCTGAGCAAGAGTCATAATAGAGGAAGGATGTCTCTGAGTTTCAGATTTCTTCTCAGCATCCTGAAACAAACCTGGCCCTCTGTCTGGTCTCCATTGGTCTCAGCCTGGTCTCTCTGGGATTGAGGATTGTCATGGACAACCAGAGCAAACCAAACACCTTTTACAAGCTAAAGAGAAGGTTATCCCTCTTGATATGAGGGAGGGAGGAGCCTTGGGAGCAGGAAGCACTGGTGTGGCATCAGTGCGAGTCACCTGAAGGAAAAGCACTGGGCCACACCAACGACTGTTTGAGTCCTTAGCTCAATTAGCTGCTTTGCTCAGGGATGAATGATTTTGTTGAGACAATGGTTGATAGCTTAGTTATTCAGACCCAGTCCTGTGGCAGACATTGGGTCAAAAATGAAATAAGCCCATCATTTTAAGTAAAACAACTGCCAGAACCCATTTCCAATGACAAACATTGAGGTTTCTTCCTGGTGATTGGGGAAGCCGAGGTAGGAAGATTATAAATTTAAGGCCAGCTGGGCTTTATAGTGAGACTCTATCTCAGAAAACAAAACAAAGCAAAGCAAAACAAAAAGGAAGCAAAAGAATCTAAGACTAAAATCTTTGAAAACTGTTGTCCTACATTATGGTTTAGTCAGCTTTCCCCCTTCTGTTGCCATGTTAAATTATCTAACCCTAAATTTAGGGCCTTAATTTGGATTCTGATTGTATTTTGTCCTATTGGTGTTGGCCGATATGGCCAGCAAGTCAGGATTGGTAGGCACATAGGTCTGTCATCTATTAAGTAAATTATTCTCAGTAGCTTCGCATCCTATGGCTGTGACATTCATTCATATATTTATATATTTACTCTTTCAATAAACATTGAGCAACCTCCTAGTTCTCTAGATTCTATATGTATCCCCATTACGTGGTTTAATTTGCTGTTGTTAATCTGTACAGTTTCTGAAAATATGTGGAAAGATTCTGTTTCAGGCAGCTATGATTATCCACAGGAATCTAGATGTCTCTTTCTGCCTAAAGTTAAAAAAAAATTTCCCTGAAGGCTGTTTCTATTCATAGACATTAGCCCACACTTACACACACACTCTGTCACCTGTAACATTGAAACAGCCAAGTCTGACTGTGAAATGGTGACTTTTTTTTTCTTTATTTATTGGTACATTTTAGATATGCATTGTGTTCACATTCAACGTTGAGAATTTGTACCTATACATTTTGTATCTTTTTTTTTTTTTTGAGACAAGTTCTCGCTTTGTAGTTCAGGCTGGCCCTGAGCTCACTATGTAGCCCAGGCAAGCCTGGAACTCAGCAATCCTCCTGCCTCTGCCTCCCGAGTGCTGGGATTATAAACGTGAGCCACCATGCCCAGCATTGTGGAGTGTGGTACTGATTGTGTGGCGTGAGTCACCATGCCCAATATCATATCATTGTATGTGGTTACCGGGATCGAACCAGGGACCTTGCACTTGCTAGGCAGGTGGCAGAATCACTGAGCTAAATCTCTGGCCCTACATTTTGTATCTTGATTCTCATTTTTTCCCATTTCTCTGCCCTCCCTACAACCTCTCCTATAAACATAAGCTTTTTGTTTGTTTTTTATTTGAATCTTTATTGGTACATTGTGTATACACATCCTGACTACACACAATATTGAGAATTTGTACCAGCATATGACACAATTTAATTCTCATTTTTCCCATTCCCCCACCCACCCTATAACCCCCCAACCACCTATATACATAAGCTTTGTTTCCCTTTTTTTATTACCACATTTTTTCTTCCCCTTGTTACCTATCCCTATACAGTTTCCCTTTTAATATTTTCTATTTCACAATATCTACCATAACTCTAGAGCTCATTTATATCTTCAGTTTCTCATACCAGAGAAAAGATATGATATTTACAGATCTGTGACCTGTTTATTTCACTTATGAGTATGTTCTGCAGGTACATCCATTTGAATATAAATGACTCAAATTTGTCATTCTTTGTGGTAGAGTAATCCTCTGTTTTATAAAAAAACACATCTTCTTTATCCAGACTCCAGCTGATAGGCATTTGGGTTGTTTCCAAGATTTTGCTATCACAAACTGGCTGGTATGAACATGGGTGTACATGTCACTGTGATATGAATCTTTTAACTCTTTCATGTATCTACCTAGCAGGGGAATAGCAGGATCAAATGGGTTCTCTAATCCAAAGTTTTTGAGGAATCTCCGCACTGATCTCCATAGTGGTTGTACCAGTCTACATTCCCACCAACAGTGGAGAAGAGTTCCTTTCTCCCCCAGCCTTGCCAGCATTTGTTGCTGATTGGTTGTTTTTAGCACCAAATATTTTCTTTCTCTTCTTTACTTTCCCCCACCTCCTTTCCCTTTTCCCTTTGAATATTTTCTTCCTATTTCACAATACCTATCATACACTGTGCACCTCATTTACACCTTCAGTTTCTCATTCTAGAGAAGCAATGCGGTATTTATATATTTGTGTCCTATCTCACTTAAGAGTATGGCCTCAGGGTACATCCATTTAAGTATAAATGTCTATAATTATCAAGGCTGACTAATACTCCATTAATACACACACGCACGCACGCACGCACACACACACACACACACATCTTTATCCAGTCTCCAGTTGATGGCCATTTGGGGCGTTTCCAAGATTTAGCTATTACAAACTGACCTGCTATATCATGGGTGTACATATGTCACTGTGATATTAATCTTTTAATTTATTTGTGTATATCCCTAGCAGGGGAATAGCAGGGTCAAATGGGACCTCTGATCCTAATTTTTTTTTTTTTTTGAGACAGGGTCTCGCTTTGTAGTTCAGGCTGGCCCTGCTCTCACTATATAGCCGAGGCAAGCCTCGAGCTCAGCAATCCTCCTGCCTCTGCCTCCCAAGTGCTGGGATTACAGGCATGAGCCACCATGCCTGGCACTGTGGTATGTGGTATTGATGGCTGGTGGGCGTGAGTCACCACACCTAGCATTGTATGTGGTTACCAGGATTGAACTCAGGACCTTGCGCTTACGAGGCAGGCACTGGAACCACTGAGCTAAACCTCCGGCCCCTAGAAACTTTTTAATAAGATGAGATCCCAGTTGTTGATTCTTTGTGCTAGCTCCCATGCTGCTGAGGTTTTATGATGAATCACTTGGAAAACAAGTTCTCCTGACATTCTCACCTTTCTAATTATATGAATCTTTCAAAATTCTTTGGTTGAACAGATCTGTCTGAGGGGCTAGTTTTCCAACTCAGGCCCCAGCCTCTGGACCTGGAGGTCGCTGAACATTCTCAGTCTTTTCTGCCTCTTTGCCGCAGTGCTGCTTTGAAGCTTTGTGTTGTCCAGTCCCCTATTTCTTCCCTTGCACATTCAGCGAAGTCAGAAATCAATACAGGTCAGAACCTCAGCTTAAAAGAAAACAGGGTGACAACACAGGGAGAGCAGAAAAAGAAAAGAAGAGAAAAGCATACTTAGCCTTTACAAGCAAAAACGCCTTCAAATATAAGAAGCCATTCTCTTCCTCTCATGTTGCCTCAAGCATTAGGTAAGCACCATCTGCCTCTCCTCAGAGCTTAGCATCTGCACCCAGAGGGCAAACCCACTGCATCCTCTGCATTCACTCCAAGACCCTGTGGCTGCTGTTCTCTCCTTTTTGCAAGAGAAATAGCCAAGGGAGGCAAGGTCATGTCTTTGTTTAAGGTTGCATCACAAGATCACATGTGAGCCTGTTGTAGGAGTGCATGCCTATAATCCCAGCTACTTGAGAGGCTGAGGCAAGAAAACTGCAAGTTCCAGTCCAGTCTGGGAAACAGAGTGAGATCCAGTCTCAAAATAAAGAGAGCTGAGATACAGCTCAGCATCCCCTGGGTTTAATCCCCAGTACTGCCAGAAATAAAAATCCCCTACACAGGCCCTTTCTGGAGGCCAAAGCCTATTCTTCCACAAGGGCTCAGAGAATAACCCATATTCATTGAGTTAGGCTTTTAAAATACTCTTTTTTGAGAAGTCCTAGAGATCCAAAAGGATTTGTGAAAATGATATGACTTTGGATTATAAATATCTGAATTTTCCAGCTGAAGTGTTCTAGGCTCATCACCTCTACCTGAAACCACCTCAAAGTGCTCCTTTTTGTATACCAAGGTAGGAAGCAGGTTAGAAACTACTGGGTTGAAAGAATGAAGTTTCTCTGGTGCTATTTGTGGCTTAAGGCATTGAACTGAGTGGTCACCATGACCTAGAGAAGGAGCTCTGGTGCTATGAGAAGATGGACATATTGCGACAACACCTCGCTGACCTTAGCTGGAAGACTGAGCAGTGATGGGCTGTAGCCACAGGGCTCTGGAAAAATGACTTCACTCAGCTAAGTGTTAGTTCTCTCATCCATGTAACAGAGATAATAAGAGTTGTCTCTCGAGTATTTTGTGAGGATCCAATGTGATGTTGCTAGTGCTCGGCGCACAGCTCAATAAGAGTAGCTGCTATACCTGTTCATTGAACCTGGCCAATCAGCACTGGTGATCCCGAGCCAGTTTGGATCTGCAGGCTGCTCCCTGGGCATCTTTTCCCTAATCAGGGATAATTTGCTCATTTAATATCTCCCTGAAAACTTTCATCATAATTGAAGAAAGAAATCTCAGGGAAGGAGAAGGATTCCATCCTTATGTCACATGTAGGTTTGATGTGACAGGACACATGAAGGAGGCTACCAGGGATTCTCTTTCCATGGAGATCTTCTAGGTTTTCTTGGAAGCATGGAAACAAATTGAATCAAGTGGTTTTCCCTGGTCCAAGATACTCAAGGAAGAGCAGAACAAAATCCATGTCTTAAAAACTCAGGGTGTGTTCACATTTTCTATTTCTGGATAAAAAGTTACTTCAAACTGTGGACAAAGCCAGTGGCAGAGGGAGACAAGGTAGACAAGGGAGACAAGCCCAAAGGGTTGGCAGCTCTACTGGACCAGCAGCATTATTATCCCCAAGAGAAGCTCATAGCAATTATACACTGCAAAACAGTTGGCAGGTCTGCTCTGAAAGTGACTCCTTCCGCACGGTGGGCCAGAGTCAGGGAAGAAATCGAGTGCAGCACCCGCTGGATTTGAGAGGGTGTAATCAGGAGCTATTTGGTTATTTCGGACTGAGCTACAGGACAACTACAGAACAACTTTGTTTCAGGGTTTCCAGTGTTACCCTCCCACAGTGAGTGGGTGAAAGCCGCAAGAGACCGTTGTGGTGAGGATGCAGTCTAGACACAGACCTCCTGTGAGATTTGGGCTCAGGCAGGAGGGACACAGAACCCCTTCCTCCGATGAGAGACCAGACCCAATGTATGTGACTTTTGGAGGTGGCTGGACCTTGAAAGTGCTGGCATTAAGTTCAGCAGTCTCCTTGGACTTCTGTCCTGCTGCCTCGATTCAACACAGAGACCAGTGATATGATTGCTTTCTCCTACGAACGTGAGCACAGGCATGCCTCAACTTGGATGGTTGCCACAGGCTAGGCCGTATATGGACAGGGCCTCTGAGCAGGAGGAGCACCTCACAAGCCCAGAGGAGATGAAGCTCAGCAGAGAAAACGTCGACCTGCTGGATTCCAAGACTGCAGATCCTGAAAAGAAACCACTCATTCAAAACACACAGAGGAATCCTTTTTTACTCATTTTTTTCTCTGATTTTTCTTTTTCTTCTTTTGTTACTTTTATCTTTTTTTTTTTTTTTTTTTTTTTTTTTTTTTTTTTTT
>PVIC010013805.1:0-37506 GCA_004025085.1 Thryonomys swinderianus | reverse complement strand
CCAAAAAAAAAAAAAAAAAAAAAAAAAAAAAAAAGGAAACAATGCTTGTGTATATAGGGGTGGGGAGGTAGGATGGGTAGGGGAGGGGGAAATGAGAATTAAATTGTGTCATATACTGGTACAAATTCTCAATGTGGACTGTAATTGTGATGTGTATATATAATGTACCAATAAAATGTACCAATAAAAAAGAAAAATAATAATAAACAAGCTGCCAAATAAGAGATAATTTGAAGACATTTTGTTATCCATAGCGACAAGGGTAAAGGCAGCATGTAGCACACATAGGTAGTTTGTACAACGGTCCACAAATCGGCCAGGCTTTTCCTCTTACTTCCTACTGGCATGTGTCCCCATCTCTTACTACCCTCCCTCTCATTCTTGTTCCAGAAACAACAGCTTCCTTGTTATTGTTGGGTATGGCGTGATAAACAGGAATATTCAGAAGTGGCTGTGGAATATCATTAAATGTTTCCTTGCAAATGAGTGAATTGAAACTGCATTGCTCTGTAAGGGATGACTTCCTCAAATTTAGCTTTCCTGGGGGGTGTGGGGTTTCCTTCCCTTGGCAGCAGGGGATACAAATTCTCGTATACGCCAAGACCTTCTGAAACATCTGGCACCATAAATTCAACTTAACTGACCCCATTGCTTTTCCCCTGAGGTCACCCTCACAAGGAATTGAGCCATTCCAATGAAACACAACCCCCTGTGTGTCTAACCCGAGGATCTCTTACTATGGGCTGCACACATCTTAGGAGGTTGGGTGACTCTTCTAATTTTGGGAATCCCCACTCCTCGGGTTGGCAATACACTCTGGTCCTCACTTATTCTGTGGATATTGTGAAACTTATATGGGACCTAACAATCCTACTTCGATGCACAGATATTCGATATGCATGGTTCATAAACTATTTGAAATGTGCTCCCCCTTTATCTTGGTATGATTTAGTATATATTTTACCTGTAATATTATTTTCATGATGAATTTCCTCATTTTATTTTTATTTGTGCTGAAACGTATTCTTATTAGAAAGACTTTTTCTAGCCATCAAATGAAATAATAATTTGTTCTGCTCCAAGATCTCCTATTACATTCTGTTTTATTTATTTTCAGTCTTTCCCCACTAGAATCAAAATTATTTAAAGTAAGCATTTTGTTTCCTAATACATCTCCAGTGCCTAAAAGAGTACATACTTAACATACAGGTATTAGTATATAGCAATGCTAAAAGTATTTGATGGGAAAAGGGCATAAGTGGAAAAAATAGCTATTAACTAGGCAATGAATTGCAGAGGTAACAAGTTTGGAAGTTGGGACTTCATTTAGGAATCTTTATATCTGAGGAGACAAGAGATCATAATATACTCAACTATGCTGGGGTAAATGGCATCAGACAGAATTAGATTAGGCTAATTTTTGGAGAGAAGATAAGGACGTGAGGGTAGGTTTAGTCTGGTAGGTAAAGACACGTGGGAGTCAAGAGCAATGCACTGTCAACTGCTCGGTGGGTAGAATTCTCCTTTACGGAGATGGGAAAGGTTTGCAGAGGGACAGGTTAAGGTAGGTGGGAGGAGAGCCAACAGTTTGTCGTGTTACGCTGGAGGTATCTGTGAAAGATCCAGTTGCAGGTGTTATGTAAGCTGCTAAATATACCTGTGATAGTCCTGTGACTTAGGAATTGGAAACCAAGGAGAAAAGATGAGCAGAGTGGATTGAGAAGGAATAGTTAGCAAAAGAAGAGAGTGAAAATGGAAGTGTGTGGAGTCATGAGCACTAAAAGAAAAAGTGAAGCTGTGGAGGTTAATTAGTATAGAGCTTATGGAGGGAAAATGGCAATATGCATTGATGTCTTAAAGATAATAACGATTTTTATTAAGTAATTCAACCCCTAGAAACCTGGCCTATAAAAATTCTAAAATTGGTGGAGCAAGATTTATATAGCAGAGATTTTTGTTGGAGCATTATTTTATAATAGCCAAGGATTATGCACAACATAAATGACCAGAAATAGTGGATTAGTTAAATAAATTCTGATGCAGCCATACAATTGAATATTATGCAGCCATTAAATTTTGTAATGAAGAGCTTTTAATGAGCTGAAAAGTGCTTCTAATATGTTATCATGTTGAGTTTGATAAAGTAGGCAAAATTTTATATACAGTATGAGTGTTATTAGTTAATCATTTGAAAATGCTAGAGAGAAAAATGCTGTGATACTTACGGCTCCCTCTAGGTTGCAGGATTACAAATATTTTTATTTTTCTTTGTTTTAAAAAAATTTTCAGAATCATCACGTGCCATCTATCAGCAGAAACCATGTCAGACATTCCCCCATGTACTGAGTTGAAATCCCTCTCCTTACCTAAGTCAGTTGGTTGCCACTGTCTCTATGTAGGAATGGAAGGTCAATCAATTTCTCCTCTGATAGGAGCGTGTTCAAATATTTGAAGAGCAGTGTCCACCAAGAGCTTCACCTCCGCCTGACTCCATGAGTAGCCTTCCAAGATTCAGAGGGAGGAAAACACTTGCACCTTCCTTATATATTTTCTGCATCAGACATCTTATAAGTTTAAAACTCAAGTATTGCTATGATTTTTGTTTTCAGGGCAACGTTTCAGTCTTTCTTAGAAGGGTTCTGTAATTAATTGCCATGTAAATGAGGAATCAGAGGTATGGGTCTATCAAGAGCTTCACTTAGTTCTCAAAGACTTTCTCATCTAATTTTCAAGATAATTTGCATACTTTCACTCACATTTATCCTTCTACTCCTGTTTGAAGAAACCTCTTATGCCCATAGGTGTTCTGTGCACACAGATCCATTGACCTAACACTTGTGCTTTACTCTCCCCCGAGTAGTGACATTGCCTTTGGCAAAAGTGACAAATTTCCATCACTGATGAGTCTCCTGAAAGGCTCAAAATGTGTATTGGGCACTGGCTTGGATTCATCTGGAGTTGGGGTTGTACACACTGTTCTCTTTAGTGATTCCATGCACAAATTAAAGCAAAAATGCATTCCTCCCTGTAGAAAGAAATAATAACCCTTCACAGTTAAGTTCCTTTTTGCTATGCTAATTAAGTTTAGTAAAGAGTGGAATATTTTTTTCTTCATCCTTATTATTCAAATGACATTAGACAATGATACCCTCATGAAAGATGAGTTACTCTGTCTCTTGATTTACATTTTGGTCACAATCTGTCTGTTGTGGAAGAAAGATGTTCATCTTTTCTGCAACTGAGTTTGGAACTTACTGGTCACCTCTACTTAGGAAGCAAAGATCATATTGCTTCAAGCGCTTAGATGCACATAATGTTATTCTTTCATTCTTTTATTTAGAATAAAAACACCAGTTAAATGGTGTGACATGCAAACAGCTGTGCTGAGTTCCAGTAATAAACAAAACTCTAACACAGCAGTCAGATATGGTGGTGGAATATATCAAAAGTTAGGAAACCTGGATTATGAACATGGATTAGGTATATTGTCACTTGGATATGTCACCAGCCAGGAAAGCAATTCACACTGTAAATCTATGTTTAATCAGTTTAAGATCCCACTGAGAGTGAGTATGATTAATTTCATTTTATGTACCACTAAGAAAAAAAAACAAAAAATTGTTAAACTGTGATAAAATTCTTACCCAATGGGAATTTTAATTTTGTAAGAAGATGAGTACTTTTAAGTTTATTTAAATAGTGCTTTTGTTTCATCATATGTCCTTCTGTGCATGCATGAAGGAAAGTGCAGACAGAGTAGAACAAAGTTATTCATGTTGTGCCTTTTCCACTGTAGTCTGGGAACAGGGAGGAGGGAGCATTTCTCCCTCTAGAGACTGTACACACACCATTGGTGACACTAGACCTCACCAATCTTTAAAAGCCAGATATATAACTCATGAAGCTATTCAATATGTAATTTATTTGGAGACTTTTAATGACGTCTGAACTTGATTTTGTATGAGGGACTGATGACTTCTGCTTTAACAAAATCGGGACAAAACTGGACTCTTTAAGGATAAGGATTTGAGGGGCGAGAGCTCTCAGATGCAAAAGAGGACATCAGGCAATAAGAGAACTCCAAGTAGAACAGCTGGAGAGCCGGGGAAGAGTGTTTGAGAACGGCCTCCCCCAAAGCTGTGGAGGACACGTTGCTTGGTGCTAGGCACATTGGAGATCACCCAGAATAACCCCTAGTTCTCCTACCCAGTTCAGCTGTAGGGCTGGAAACAATTCTTAAATTCTTTCCTCAAGTACTCTGTGCAGAAGTGGCTTTCCAGTTTTCAAATACTTTTGACGTGCAGTTCAAAGTAAGGGATACATCACACACTGGCTGTGATTGAAAAGTTGCATAAAATGGCACTCACCCTTCTTCTGTGATGCACTGTCATATTTCAGTTTGTGAAAAAAAATCTCCACATGACCTGATAACTCAATGTCATGCCCCACCAATGTGTCATGACCTGCAGTGATAAATAGACTTGAACAATCTGTTATCACTTGCAGGAATGGTGATGGTGATGTTGGGAACAAATTGAAAGAGGGTCCACTCCCCCCCCCCCCCGGCTTTCAATCTATCCTCTATTCTAGAGGCCCCATAGGCCTTTGGACAAGAACTTATAGGAGAAACAGTAATTTTGCTTTTCTGCCTCCCTGGGGAACAAAAGAGGACACTTTCTAAGAGAGAAGGCATTGGGGGGGCAGCAGTAATGGCTCCTTTAACATAAGCCACAGCAGTGACTCAGGACAGGGCAAACCACTGCATTTGCACGAAGGTCACAGAAGGGGAGACTTTTCACCACAGGACAAAATTTTAATAATATTTACATTTCAATATTTACGTGAGTTTTACATTAGAAAGGATTACATTAGAAAGTCCTAAAACATACCAGCTTGCTTTCTTAAACAAATAAACAAAAGAACCCAGATGGCCAGAGAGAAAAAGGCATGGAAAGGAATCCAGAAGAATAACCTATGGGGGAGGGGAGAGGAGAAGGCAGAGGATGTCAACAAACGAAAGGAGGTTGGAAGATTTGCCCTGCGGTGTAGGTTTTTATAAAATTTCAGCATATCAAATATGGAGCGATTGCTTTCTTGACATCCTAACTAACTGTATGAAAACTTTCAGCACACACACACACATTTTGTACCTGATGAAATAAACCTTAAGGCCAGAGCCAAAAAGTCAGTTTATGTACGTTAAGTGGGATACTAGCCTTAACAAATAAGCTGTTTGCTGACTGACCAACTGATTTTGCTAAAGAAGGAGAAGAGAGCGAGCTACCAGTACTGAAGATATTATCTGCATGTAGATTTGGTTGGTGTTTGTGTACGAGACTGCAGATGATTCCCCATGAACATTCTCTCAGTAAGGTCATTGTGGGTCTGGTGAGCCTCTGGTCACTGCATGTGTTAATATGCCTTGTAATTTTCAGAGGATCGACGTTGGGGTCTCTTGGTGAACTATAGGGTCTGATCTCAAGCAGGTAAATGTCCTAAAGAGAAATACATTTTTCATTTGCTCAAAACTGAAAGAACCTACTTAATATCTACAGAAGAGGTGCTTCATTGTCTTCCATTAAATTAATTGCTCACTGACCTACAGTGATCAAAGAGGTTTAGGGAAGATGAAGATGAAGCAACAGTTGAATGAAACCTTCAGAGACAATTCATGAACAACTGTGAAGTTGAATGACCCTATGGGCATTGCTATACATAGTCAATGGCTTAAAAGTATTGAAAATTATCACATAATTGAAGTCTAAGTTATAAATATAATTTATTGGGATTTTCTTGAACTTGGGCCTTAAGGAACCTTTAACTATATATTAAAGTCATTTTTTCTATTGAGATAAAGCTGTGCAGGATGAAGTAATGCATGCTATCCACTAGGGGGCAGTAAAACTGCAAAGTGTTCCTAGTCTCCAAGTCACAAGAAGGAAGAAAATGACCCCCGTACCCCAAAAACAACAGAGGAGCTCTCAGCGTGCTCGTTGTTGTTCCAGTACCCTGAACGGGTATTAGAAGCGATGGGATTGCTAGGCTTCCACGTTAGACACCCATAAGGATCATTACTTTCTTTTGACTTACTGTAGAAGCAAGTCAAATTGACGGTACAGACAAACTCAAAGCCTTAGTACCTGAAAGAGTTGGTGCTGCTGGTAGCTAAGGAAAACAGACACCAGGGAAATCAGGACTGAGAACAGAAATCTGCACCCAACTCTGAGCATTACTTTCTGTTTACTGACAGTCGGTGGTAGCTACCTTTCCATGCTTTAGATGTCGTAATCATGATCTTCAAGGGTGGGATGGGGGGCGGTCCTACAGCACCATGTTCTGTCCTCGTATAGGATAAGCCTCTGATATTTTGTTCCTCTGCCTTCAAACTCCTTCGAGAGTTAAGCTCTCATTCGCGTTTTGTTTCTGTTCCTAGTTTCACGATTGTATGATGGAAGGTACGGGCCAAGATGTCTAAGGTCTCCGCCAGCTTTATTTTCCAACCTTACCATTTCCAGTGAGTGGCGTGTAGGGGTCCGCACCCACGGGTCCCCACAGGCAGCTCTTTCCATTTCTGCATCCATGACTTCAGGTAGCTGAAAATCAGCTGGTGTGTGAATAATTCCCCTGCAGAATTCAGCCAAGGTTACAAGTTAGAAGTTTTAGTCCTGGACAGGCTGCTGTTACACATCGATCTGATGCCACTACATGTTCCTCAAGTCAAGTTCTAACTTTCGGCCTAATGGACATTGCTATTGAATTTACAAACTTATCAAACAATGCCAGTAAAAACTATGACTTTAGCCGGGTGTGGTGGCTCACACCTGTAATCCCAGCACTTGGGAGGCAGAGACAGGAGGATTGCTGAGTTCGAGGCTTGCCTGGGCTCCATAGTGAGCTCAGCGCCAGCCTGAACTGCAAAGCGAGACCCTGTCTCAAAAAAAAAAAACTATAACTTTATAATGAGGGGAAAGAATAAATATGATTTGAAAAGAAAAAGAAAGCACAGGTATATAGGGGGTGGAGGGTTGTGGGGTGGGTAGGGATGTGGGTAAAAATGAGAATTAATTAACTCATATCATATACTGGTACAAGTTCCCCAATGCTGAGTGTGATTGTGACCTGTATATAAAATGTATCAATAAAGAATTCAATTTAAAAAAACCTAAAACTTTAGTCTTAAAGTTTTTCCTTTCCTGCTCTCTACCTTACTTTTTATTTTTAGGCGTAAGTACACTTTGTCCAATCATTATGTGTAAAAGTCTTGGTATCATCCTTGCTTTATCTCCACTCATTGAGGGTGCACATTGTCTTATTGATTATTTCTTTGAAACCTCTTCTAAAGTTATCCTTTTTCATTTTCCTTGTTAGCTTTCATCAGGTTAAATTTGAATTTATTGGAGATGATTAACTTCTTTTAAAATTCATAATTTATTTTATTCACTTTCATGTCTCCTAGAAAGGCCACAAAAGTTTCTTAAATCTCATCTTCACTCCGGTAAAAACGTTTGTGGGCCTGAGTCTCTGATTATGTCTCATGTCTCACAACCTCTATCTGATTTATAAAACTCTCTTCAGTCTGGCACCATGCTGGCCCTCTTACTTTTTCTCTGATTGTGTCCCCTCCCTCTGTGACAGCGACTTTTCCTGTCATCTCAAATAAGCCTCATGCCCCAAACTCTTCTCTCAAGGACTTAGGACACCAGTGCCTGCAGCTGTTGGAAAGAAATAAAGGCCACAGCAGCTGCTGATGCTTCGCTTAACCTCACAGACTTCACCTCACAATGCACTGCTCTCAGCCTGGCAGTGTGTCCCGTGAGCTCCCTCTACCCCTCCAGCTCAGCTCTATTCTTGACACTGCCTTCTTGTTTGCTCCTTTGGGGGTGCTAACCTGATTCTGAGTTGCTCTCTGTGAGTCCACGGGCCCTGCTGAAAATAACTCCATGCTGCTCCCACTAGGCTTGTGTTCATTTTTCTGTAACATCATGTACCCCAAGTCCTGGACTGTAGGCCAAGTGTATGGAGGAAGAATAGATGTGCTTATTTACTTCTGCTTTTTTTTCTCTCTCTTTCCATTAGTTTATCCAAATAAAGTTTCCTGAACATAGAGTATGGATCAGGCAGCAGACAGGACATGTGAGCTGGATTCAGCCCACAGCCTGTTTTTGTGTAACCAAGAGCTAAGAATGGTTTCTGCATATTGACATATTGAAAAGAAACTTACAAGAGACTAACATTTCTTGACATGTAGGAATTATATGCAGTGCAAATTTTCATGGTAATGGATAGACCTGCATTGCGGCCCCAGGAGGCTGACATGGAGAGGTCTTATCTATGGCATCTTCTGCACAGTAGCCACGTAGCCAAGGAGTTGTGATTGAGACATTATGGTCCAGAAAAGTTTCACTGACCCCTAACCTGAGACCTCATCATTTAGTGAGCAAGACAGACGTACCAGCAGTTAATTACAGGATCCTGCGGTGACTAAGTTGATGGCAGTAAAGATAAGAGACAGGCAGGAAAGAATAAAGTTCCTCTTAGAAAAATGCTTTCAAGCAGTAACATTTAAACCATGCTGTGGAAGGTGAAGAGATGTTGTCAACATTTGGATTAAGTGGGGAAGGTACTAGAATGCTGCACCAAAGGTGCAAGACAGGACAGAGAGGGCATGATCTGAGGACACACGGGAGTGTGTGTCTTCCTTGTCTAAAGCTGAAGAGTCAGAGAAGGACAGGAGATTAAACAACTTAGACTCGGCACAGGAAACTTTCCAAGTGCTGTCTTTTATATTTTAAGTGCCAACTTAATATAAAAATTTATACTATTGAATACATTATCATTTAAACAGCCTTAGTGAGATATAATTCACATGTTATACAATTTACACATTGAAAGTAGACAATCCGTTCTTGGTATGTTTGTGTAGTTGTGGAGCCACCATCAAATCAGTGTGGAACATTTTCGTCACATACATAGAAATTTAATAACCATTATTAATAATTCTTGTTGCTCCCCTTCCACCCACCACCCTCTTGCCCCAGGCAATCTCTTACCTATTTCCTACATCTATATGTCTGTGGACTGTAGACATATACTTTAAAAATAGTCCACATTCTACCAGTCATTACATGTTCTTTGAGTAATATTCATAGCAATGTATTTTGTGCCTCTACACCTAAGACATTGAAAGACCATACAAGGGACAAAATAAACTTATCCACTCACTAACTTAAAATAGTTTGATTTCTGATTTATTTTACTGTATTTTGGGGGAGATTTTGGAGACAGGGTCTTGCTATACAGTTCAGGCTTGTCTTGAACTCACTATGTAGCCCAGGGTGGCCTCAGACCTTTGGTGATCCTCTTGCCTCAGCTTCCTGAGAGCTGGGAATACAGGCACATGTGCCACCACTCCTGGCTTGATCTAACATTTAAACTGAACTGTCTCCTCCTCTTAATGGTCATTTGGCCAATTTGTATCTTAAGATTTAGTTTAAATCTTGTGTCTTCCATGAGAACTTCATTAATTTGTCAATCTTTTCCTAATATCTTTTATTAGAATATCTTGGAATATGAGCCATATATTCTAGTATCTCAGTATACTTTTGCTTGTTAATGAAATTTTTCAGATGTGTATTCTCTCTCTCTCTCTCTCTCTCTCTCTCACACACACACACACACACACACACACACACACATCTTATCAACTTTCCCCTCCATTCAGTCAACAATGAAAATACAAGATGCAAGTTAGAAGACAGAGTTCATTAAAGTGATGAATGGATTTGTGGAAATCTGTAGATAAATTAAGTCACATTACAGACATAGACTTTTAGGCCAAAGCAGAACAAACTTTTAGCGATTAGCAGTTGTTCTCAATGAGGGATTGATCACAATGTATACCTAAGATGTACCAATAAACTTAATTTATTTAAGAAATCGAAAACAGCTGTGGAGCTGAAACGCGTGGATCAGAAGGTCAGCTCCGGTAACGTACACAAATCCTAAATTCTAAAGCAAATGTGACTGATGTTCAGAAAGCACTGTCCACAGCAAAGCAGTCATACCAAGAAATGTCTGATCATCTCATTCCACAGAAAAGTAAGTCTTGCTATGGGATGGAGTGCAGTAGTTTAATAATGGTCACAAATTATTCTGATGCTTCTTCCAGGAAGGGTTAGAGTTTGATTTCTCTCCTTTTGGATCCAGACTGGCCCTAGTGCTTGGATTACAGTGATCTGGGATCATCGTAAACTGGGATCACAAGTGAAACTTGTGGAAAGAAGATGGATGATGAATGACAGGAAATAGTCTTGTAGGATCAGTGGATTTACTTGCACCTTAAGTACATTTGCTAACCACTGTCTAGAACAGAAAAAATCACCCACTTGAACGTTGTTTAAATTCTTTACCTAGAAAAGTACGAGATAAAATAATTGTTGCTTTAAGCTTCTACGGGTTGGGGTCATTTTGTACACAGCAAAATACGCCTTCCTGGAACAGAGAGCTATGAGTAAATTAGTTGAAAACTAGTTATGAGAAAAGTTATCCTTGTATTTTTATCTACAATTCTAGACTTGTGTAAAGTTTCTAGCTGCATTTTCATGTAGATGTCCAAGATATTTCACAAACATAATCCATCAGAACTTGTCATACTTGCTTTTTACTGTTGCTGAGACAAAATACCTGACACCCAAAGTTAAAGGAGGAAAAGTTTATTTTAGCTCACAGTATGTAGAGGTTTCCATCTGTAACTGGCTGTCTCCAGTGCAGGTTGGCATGGCAGAGCAACATCACAGAGGAGAAACAGTTCACAGCAGACAGAAGACAGCAGAAGCATCCAAGCAGCAAGCAACACGTCTTAATAGCTTCTTTTTGTCCCATTACATTCTAACTAGGGTGGGCAGCACTAAGACCCCAAACTAAACCTAACCAATTTGGTAATCATGCACCCTCTATTCCAGCACCACACACTCCAGATCCAGCCCTCTCTGAAAAAAAAACCCCATCTACGATTGCATGAGGCTTTGGGGGACATCTAGACATAAGCAGTAAGAGAACTCCAAGTACAAATCAGAACTCCCAGATTCTTCCTATCTATCCTTTCTTTAAATGTTCCAATCTAGTAATACAAATAAAATTACCTCACATGTGAGTGATAAATACTAAATTCATGACAGCTGCTTCTGAGGAAGGTGGGAAATTGAATTGAGAAAGATTGACTGAGTGGTTTCAGCTGTACTGAGATGTCTTGCTTCCTTTAAAAAATGGAGCAAGTGGGCTGGGGATTTAGCTGCACAAGGGCCGGAGTTCGATTCCCTGATACCTCAAAAAAAAATGGAGCAAGTAGAGAGAAACTATTTAATAATTGTTAAAACTGAGCATTGAGCTCACAAACACACATTTATTTCTGTATGTTTGAAATACATTATACATGAAAAAAGTGACTCAGCCCTCGCTTTAAAAAGGTTTAGAGGTGGAGAGGCACACCGGTCACTAATGTGTATATGGACATTTTTGATTATTAGAACGGCAGGTTCCTCAAATTCAGCCTTACAATGGAGACTTTCATTACAAAGTCACACAAAGGTCCTTTGCTGAAATCCCAGGACAGAAAGCTAAGTGCCCCAGGACGCCTGGGGCCTGAAGCTGGGACTGGAAAGTAGCCAGGAACCGAGGCTACTTTTCATAGAGCCTTCAAGGTTGCTGTTTGTTCTCTAGCTTTTGTCCTCTCAGATTTTCTCTGGGCATCTTCAGTCTCTGTACTTTACTTACTAACGTCTTTGATTTTCTTGTAAGGTAAGAGATGTAGTTGCCCTTCTGACTGGAGACTTTCTTTTTCTTATATTCAGAGTCAAAGAAGTGTATAGTCTTTGCTTGACATCCAAGGATTGTTTCCTGGCCCCCATTCCGGTATCTCCTCAAGGGCAGGGCATGGTCAGTGGTGCTCCATGGTGAAATGGCCTAGTATTTGCATGTCCCCTCTGTTCACACTACCATTATAATCACCCCTAGATTACTTATAAAATCTAATACAGTGTAAGTACAATGCAAATACTTGTTATATTGTATTGTTTCAAGAAGTAATAACAGAAAAATGTCTGGAAACCCCAGGACCAGAGAACCAAATATTAATAATTCATAAGTACCACCATATTGAATCGGGTCTCATTTCCACATCGGTTCCATGTACAAGGCCACTTTCTGTGCCTAATCTCTTGTTCAAACTTAGTGACCTTCTCCAAGTAAATAGAAATGCTGGGGCTTTTTCTTGAGCTGGGACCGTGGGTGACAACACTCAGTATGTCTGTGGTTATAATAATATAATATAATAATACTATACTCAATACTTTACTGCTTACTATATTCCAAATACTATACCAAGCTCTTTTTCTGGTCATCCTCTTTGCTTTCTACAGTAGATTTTTGAGACAATCTCTGGTTTATAGACAAGGAAGGTGAGGCAGGGAGAAGCTGAGCAATTCATCTAAGGTCACACTGTAAATTCCAGGATTCTCAGGCAGCTTGAGTGTAGCTGCTATATGGACTGACATGTCTTGTTCTTCACTTCACCCAAAACAACCTGCGATGGGCAGAATCATATAAATTTAGAGCATAGGAGAAAGAAAAGGAAGTCACTGAACTCCTGTGACAGACATCAGAAGGCAGTAACGTTCACATGTGACTGCAGTTTTTAACTTCCGACCTCCGATGTTGCCTTACATGGAGCTCTGACCCAGACAATGGAAAGAAAAGAAAGGATCTAACACAAGTGCTTTGTTTACAAGGAGGGATCCTGAAACTCACATAATCACCTGCATTCAGACTTCATTGTGCTAATATCAGTAAAAGTGGCTGGAAAATGTCATTTCCAATTAGATGGCCGTAAACGTAATACTCAAAGAAAGAAAGGGTTAATGAGCCCTGGGAAGGGTTGCAGTTGCTTACAGCTAGCCATAAAGGAAGCTTGGTTTTTGGAACACTCCACTACAGGATTCTTTCCTATCTCCACTCTCTGAATGATGCTAGCAGCCGTCATTTGCTGTATCTTTTTCGATATGGTTGGACAAGTTTATCCTTCCTGGCACAGGCATCACTTCCAACATTGACATCCCAGACGAGGCTCTTCCCTTCTCTTTCAGCTAATTTCCAACTGAAATGAGCAATTTTCAAACAGTTAGTTATCAAGGCTTTCCTTGTCTTTTCCTCTTTCCTTCCTACCTGTCTGTCTGTATCTACCCTCTTTGTTTTCGGTGGTGCTGGAGATGGAACCTATCATCTCCTGCATGTTAGGGCAGCACTCTACCCCTGATCTATACCCTAGCCTGCAGTGTCTGTTTCTGTTCTATCCTTGGAAGGGTCACTTTCTTGTGGTTGAGCCTGGATGTCCTCCATCTCCACTATAAAGGAGACACTCTCCCCAAGCTTGGTCATAACCTCCATATCAGACCCTCCCACAGAACACATTCACTGGGGAGTCACCATCAGTTGAAAGGTGTTATAAGCCATGTGTTTCTACAATATTTAAGTTATTATATAAATATGTGTGTGCTACCGGGTCCTGTCACTTTATCTCACATTTAAATTTTTTTTAACTTTATTGGTACATAGAATATATACATCATGATCACACGCCATATTGGGAATTTGTACCAGTACAAGACACAATTTAATTCTCATTTTTTCCCATTCCCCTACCCACCGCACAACCCCCACCCCCTAAATACATAAGCTTTGTTTCCCTTTTTTTATTACCATCACATTTTTCTTTTACCCCTCATTACTCCCCCACCACATTTCCCTTTGAGTATTTTCTATTTCACAGTATCCATCATGCATCCTGAAACTCATTAACATCTGCAGTTTCTCACCTTTTAAGCTTGATGTTTCATGATTCAAATTTTCTAATTGGTCTCTCTAACAGTGAAAACTTTCAAATGGGATATTATTTAGATATTATTTAGAACTCACCAGTTGAAAAATATCTTCCCAGTTTTTCCTTAAATGTCAGTGCTTATGAAAAGCAGGGGGGGGGGGGGACTCAAGTGAGATATAGACATCTGACCTGCCCTGTCCCTTGATTTCTCCCCTTGAGGAAACCGCCTTCCCTGGTTTCTTGTACATCCTTCTAGAGCACAAAGGCTTTGTTCTTGGTTAGGCGTGTACGCCCCGCCATTTGCATCGCGTAGCGCTGCTGTTGTGGGTGGAGGAGAGGGTGCTCATGGGAGCAGTATCTTCCCTGGAGCAGCGCAGAGGTGCTTTCTGAACACATAGCCTTCCTCGCTCCTGTTCCTCCCCCTTCTCTCTGCATCCCTAGGATCACGAACTCCTTCCTGAATGTCTCGGCCCTATGTGCCCTGCGAGCCCTGCCTGCTGCTGCTCTGCGCTTCCAGGAAACACCGCCATCCCTTTCTGCAGGGCCCCCAGCTCCTTGCACACATGGGATAGATTTCCAGCATTTTCACAACTGTCATCACACTCAGGATGCTCGTCCTCCCTGCCTGTGCTTCAGTAAGTCATTGACAACAGAAACTCTTCATTAGACCCTCTCTGAGGCCTGAGCACATAGTATGAGCTCAGTAAACTTTTGCTAAGTGAAAGTAGAAGGCACAGACAAGGCCTTCCCACGCTGGTGAGTGTAATCTAATCGAGATGTGATTAAACCCGGGAGCCAGTCCTGGCTGGGCCCCTTCTCAAAAAGCTGTGAATTTCTCACCCCCGTGAGGGCTCCAGAGGGCCCTGCTTATCGGGGCTCAGTGTGTGGTCTAGAATCCTGTGCACAGACATATTGCAAAGTGGTATTTTAATGAGGACTTAAGTAGGAGGCAGCCCTTGTCACGTGTGATGGGGTAGAGAAAGAGAGACGCTCTTTCTCTCCCCATTTTGAAAGTTATCCGATTTTTTGGAGGAAGATGCAAATATCAGATCCCTCTCAGACACACAGTCACAGGCAGACACACACACACACACACACACACACACACACACACACACTGT
Source organism: Thryonomys swinderianus (assembly GCA_004025085.1). Lineage (NCBI taxonomy): Eukaryota > Metazoa > Chordata > Mammalia > Rodentia > Thryonomyidae > Thryonomys > Thryonomys swinderianus. The sequence goes on along the minus strand of PVIC010013805.1, from coordinate 22,512 downwards.
GCCTTGGCTAAATATAGCTCTTTGTAGCGACAGTATCTCAATAATTTGAAAGTGAAGAGATAAGGCAGGGGAGCCAAATCTTTCATAATGAATGCAAGCCTATAGCTTTTAAACAGGGCTAACATATGGGCCACTGATGTGAATGTGAATGCAAATTAGATATTTCTGATTGCTTGAAATAAAGTCAGCAGAATCAGAGCCTCGCACAGCAAATGGTGCAGGTTTAACTACGTCAGTGCCAGGTTAGAGACAGGAACTCTGAACACAACCTCAGGAAAAAAGATAAGACTCTCAGGCTGCCATTTCGGTCTGGGGCTTTTCGAGGTAGGGCATGCCCTTGGCTATAACACCATTCTGCTACTTTTTCATGAGTCTTTCATCTGTTTGGCACAGAGAGGGGTAGAAGGCCTACCTTGACCTCTAAGCTTTGGGACTATTGTAAGCTGTCCAAAAGCTTGCCGTGGTTAGGAAGCCTTAGCAGTCCTTTTATCTGGTTTGCTTTACCTTCTGGCAGCTGAAGTCATACTAACTGTGATCGGCTCTGTCCCGGGGCTGCTAAGCAGTTACTTGGCTCAAGGAGGTCGCCAGTTTTAGAGGCACGAATGTGTAGGTTTCCTGTTGTGTGACACATGGTGGAGCTGGTCTTAGGCGGCCATCGGAGCACAGGCATGGGGCTTCTCCTTCGGAGTGTCCATGAGTGCGGTGTGGACTTCTGAGGCGATGACTCCTGAGCTCATCCTCCAAGGGCAAAAAGCTGCAAACCAGCCCGAGAAAAGGGCCTGGCCTGAGAGGCACAGAATGAGAGGGCACTGAATGGGAGGGTACACAAACTGCATCAGGGAAGGTGGCCCAGTGGCAGCACAGCCAGCTAGACTCTCCACGACTCCTGAAGCTGTAAGCTCAGGAGCAATGCCAGAATCAAAGCTTTAACAGTGTGAGGCTCTTGCTCCATCCAAAGAAAGAAATAACTGTCCTCTAGGGTACTCCACGAAGAAGCCTCCTGCCCTCCCTCAGGTAGGAAAAATTTGACACTCAAGCTGGCCACATGTGCTTTAGTCTCAGTTCTGAATCCCGGTGTCTCTAGCTGATCACTTGTAGAGACTACACGGTCAAATCGGCTCCACACTTCTGACTCCTCGTAGTAAATGTCAGGTTCTCCTTGTCCCTTTCCTGCCCTCTAACCCTTGCTTCTACTGATGTGTTGGACAAGCTACTCTTCCTGGAGGGACACACTCTCTATATTAAAGCACTGCAGTGTCATCCTTCACCTTGACATACTGGAAGCCAGTAGCAACTCCCATCCCACTGACTGTGACAACCAAAACTGTCTCCAGACATTGCCAGATGTGTCCTGCAGACAAAAACATTCCCTGTTAAAAGAGCCACTCTGGCCCATCCACCGAGACACACTTCCTTAGGGAAGCTCCTGACTCTGTTTCAACAATGTGACCTTGGTGAGGGTTTCTGGGTCTCATGTGACTCCTCTTGTAGAAAAAGTGAGTCGGAATGGATGTTGCGTTGAGCTGCAGCAATCAGAGTGCTTCCAAATGCTCTCATTCCTCCAGAGAGGCTCTTACTTTCTTTCCATAATGAACCTGAGTAACATGAGCCTGGGAACCGGCACCAGCCCCATTACTGACCATAACCTCAACTTCTCTGGGAGTCAGGTCCAGGAGCAGACATAGTCTGGAACAAAATACTAAAGGCATCTAAGTGTCTAGCTAGCTGAAGAGCTGCCTATACACCCGCTTTGCTTGCTTTGGTTTGGTATCCTAAGTACAACACTCCTTTTTGCACTGAGTTAGGTTGAGTGAGATTGGGTCACTTAAAACCAGAAAGACCTAAGGACTGTAGAGGCCATGATAAGGAGTCTAGTGCAAGGAAAGCAGCCAAGTGAACAAATGCTTCCATTTCTAGTACACAGTCGGTCTGGACAACCCACCCTGGCTGGCTGGGGCAGGGCTGCCTGCTAGGCAGAATCTTCCCACCTTGAGAAAAACAGATTGGCCAGGAGTCGATTCCTAGGTAGTCTTAGATCTTTGTTTATTTACTTATTTAGTTTTGCTTACTCCAGTTTAAAATTTCTGTCTATCACCTAACAAAATAGGCTAGCTCCTATTCTCATGCTGGTGGAAGAGGGAAGCATAGAACTGAGGGATCTGACCCCCTGGTGCAAGTCAGTTTTTCTCTATTTTGTTTTCTTTCCTCACTTTCGGTCTCATTACTGTTTAGGTCCACAGCCAGTAGAGATGCACCTTTGACTGGAAGGCAGGAAACCAACACAGCATCCTTTAAGAGACCTCTTTCCTCCTGAGTCCTCACCACCATTGCTTATGTTTCTTGGGACATGTTAGACAGACAGCTCAACTCCCAGAGCCTTGGTCAGTGCTACCTAAGTATTGCTTCCAGCACTGAGATAGACTTGTATCAGATATTGTCAACATTTTCTCCTGTTTAGAGCAGTTACATTCATTATATCTGAGAAGTAACCATATTCTATTTCCAGTTTTAAATTATAATCACTTATATTTTTTCAATTGAATTCAGTAGTAAATATTGTACATCAAAGAGTACTATGATCTACATCAGATAGTACCAGTGATATTGAAAGTGCCCTGTGCTCACCGTGCAGCCTCCAGTTCTCATGGAATATGAGAATACAGAGGAGGAACAACAGTTCAAAGCGAGGTGCTTCACCATTTATCATGTTTCCAAATATCTCTTGTGCTCTGTGTAACTCACCTTGCCTCGACTACTCCTCATTAATTTCCTTAGAAACATTCCTTTTTTAAGTTGCTCTGTTCCCGGCATCATAATACCTGACTGTAATTTCGGAAGGAGCACAACAGCCTCTCACGCATGGCTGAGACAGAGGAGAAAAGGAAGTAGCTGATGTTAGCTAGCACCAGGCATCCCACTGCCGTCTAACCCCATCTATCCCAAGGCCCGGACCTGCAGCAGGAGCTCTGCCGGTCAGGGACGAAGTCTGTCCTGATTCCAGAAACAGCCTCCCATGCCAGCCGCGCTCACTGCTGCGGGAAGTTACCCAGCAAGACCGCAGCTGCAGAGCTGCTCAAGGTTCCCGAGCAAGCTGTTCTTATCCCCCAACAAATTGTTATTCCTGCTAATAGCACATCTTGCTTACTATACATAGGACATCGCTCACCAGGTCTTGAGCTGCGTTTCGGTTTGATTTATTTTAACCAGGCAGAGTTAGACACTAGACATGAAATAACTGTCATGAAGCTAAGAAGTTTATCCTAAAAGTTCCCTAGAAAGGAAAACAGACACAGCACCCAGTGCAGGGCCCAGGGGGAAGCCTGAGGTCAGTGGAGAGAAAGCAGGAGACACAAAGTGGGCAAGAACGTTCGGTTCTTCATAGTTTTTGTTGGAGAGAGAGGCAAGACAGGACATTCAGGCTTAGGATCGGTCAGTTCAAATAATTTCCTCAGGGGATGGGAGGTAAAGGATGTCTCTAATTGGCTGGTACCTGGTTTGGGGATGGTTTGCACAGGTGAAAGCCAGCCTGGAATAAGACAGCCTTCTGAAGAAGTGGTTGCATGTTTATAGACTTGGTTTGCATATAAAAAACAATGCTCCCAGCTGAATTTTATCTGTATCTTGAACTGAATCACCTTGGTGGTGGTGGGGATCAGTTCATCCATGTTTAATAAGGCCCCAGGCATCCCAGCATCGGAATGGTGAAAAATAAGTGCATGATTCGCATAGTTTCTCTCTGCAGCTGCTAGCTCTAAAGCTGAGTTTCTTAGATCTTTTCTGGTTTTCCGTATGCTGTGGAATCCTTCATTGAAATAAAATCTTACCTAGATGGCTCACAGAGAGGTGCTTTGGTGGAAAGAAGGATCATTTCCCGGAGCCCAGAACACACAGCCTCCAGCCCTTTTTTCCGGGTGCTTCCCGCAGAGGAAGGAGAGACAGGAGAAATCTGCGGATAACGGCTTGAAGACGCTGTACTGTAGGCTTGTCCTCATGCTGCTTAGGCCTCCGCCCTGCCCGCATCCGGCGCTCTGTGCATACACTGCCTGCTCTGCTGGAGGGTCACCAGAGGCCCGGGAACACCTGCCAGGGGCCTTCTGCCAGAGCACTGCTCCCGGGGGACAAGGCCAGAAAGGGAGACCTGCCAGGGCAAGCTGGGTTCTGTATTAATACTGCGTTTATAGACACATCTTTGGACTCCAAATCACAAAGTCCTCCTTACAGTTAAGGTGAACCAGCCAGGAGTCTCCAGAATAAAATGACTGAGAACATGTTCTGCTTCCTCCTCTCTGAGATCTCTTGTAAGTCTCAAGTCCACTGTGTCTTCCTCCTCCAGTGGCCAGGAAAGGGCTGTCCGGGGATGGGCCAGGAAGCCGTGGCTGAGTAAGAGCAAGACTTTTCCTCAGGTCCAGTCCGGAGTCACCACGGTGCCCTTCCTCTGACCTTCTTGCAGGTCTGCTAGAACTGCCAGAGAGCACAAGACAGAAGAAAGCAAATGGGCGCTTCCCAGTCATCGGTGCCATCATTTCTACCATTAATACTATTATTCAAATGAATACTGTCATTTTGGTACAATTATCAGTCTTTCCATAACATCCCTTTCTTGTTTCAGGGCAACTGTCACTAATATAAATTTAGTGTGATTCTTTACCCTAAAATGGCTGAAAGGATCCTTAGCTCTCTGGCTTGCTAATCTGAATTTTCAGAGTCCGTTTTCTGAAGTAACTATAGTGATGAGGTGACATGGTTGTCATTTCTCCTTTGACTATTGCATCCAAATCTGTAGGAGAGCAGAAAGCCTGGACTGGACAGTGCGTCTGCTCGCTCCCAGGGTCACTCTGGAAAGCCGCTTTGCCTTCTGCTCCTTTCACTCCTTGGGGCCCCTGTGTTTGTTCCACCCTACTTCCTTCTTTTGAGGAAAAAGGAGCCATTAAAAGAGAAGTGTGGCTTCTTTTATGGCGTCTAAGTTAGAAAGTTATCCCCCATTTTTGTGCCACACAACCTTCTGGGTAACCTTGGAAACAGGGTTGCCTGACATGTTCCTTGATGGTTGGCGGTCATTATGGAGGATTGTAACACTTCAGTTTTTTTGGTTCTTGTTTTAGAGCTCAGAACTGTGTTCTGAACAGTTTGAAGGACTTGCTGAAAGTCTAACTTCTGAAATAGTAGACCACCTTTTCCTATTTTCCATAGACTAGTTTCCTAATTTCCTACTTTCCATACTTTTCCTATTTTCCTGGTCTTTGAATTGTCCTGAGCACATGGAAAAGGGCCTACATTGAGAACTGACTATGTACTAGATGAAATTGGTGTCACATGACCGCGGCAAAAACCGGATGGCAGATCCGAGGTGGTGCATTAGGAAGAGCATGGGGAAGAGTTTTTAAAAAACAGGTTTTATAATTCAGTATGTTTCTATTTACTGGATGCATGATTTTAAACTCTTCTTTTCATTTACATCAGTGTGAAAATTAAATGTTTAAATGAGATTATTTACATAAAAATGTTTGAAATGTGTAGAGTAGGATTCCTCTCTAGGTCGATATTGTGTATCATTATTTAAAATGAAATCAGAACACATGGTACTCAAAACTTACTAGCTTGACTTCTCAGATAATATAAGAAATCAGAGTTAAATTTAACTCATTTGGACAGGTAGCTGCAGTAGCAAACAAGCTCATGCGGAGAGGAGAGGAACACTCTTGAACAGATAAATAACATGAGAGGGAAACAGTTGGTGGTGGCTTGTGTTACGTTTCAAGGCTTTACTGAGTCTGGAGTAGCAACCTTACACATCTTCAGAAATGTAGGGTCAAAATTTAAGTATATAAATGCCATAACCAAAACACATTTGAGGAGCACATAATAAAGTAACTTTAAAGTTAATTTTGCAAACATTTAAAAATGTATTGTATGGTGTCTATTCAATTATGATAACTATCCTATGGCTTTGAAACAGTGTTGGACTCAGAAATCTTTGAAACTCACTGATGTACAAAGTAGCCCAGAAATTGGTCAGAAGTGTGAAGAGGATATTCTGAGATACCCCATACATCTGTGTATGTGTGTCACTTAAAAATTACTAAGTAGCAGAAGTCCTCCACATGACTTAAGAAAGAAACTAGTTCAATCATTTTATCATCCATATAGCAAACTTTATTTTCAAGATGGTGACTGATATGTTCAAAGCTGAGCTGTACATCTGCATTGCCCAATATGCCAGGTCAAACTGGTGGACACAAGCCACATGTGGACCTCAAAATACGACTATAATAATAAAGATCTAAAATTTTAAATTTCACTTCATGTTAATTTAGATTTTAAAATGGAGTTTTGATTCAGTTACTGGAAAGTTTTAAGCACACAGTGTAATTTGGCTATGTTAATCTTACTTTTTTGACTGTAAGTCTAAATACAGATCAATTATTTCTGTGGAAAATTTAGCATCTGAATGGAAATCTGCTGTAAGAATAAAGAACATATTAGATTTCAAGACAATATTAAACAATAATGCAAATATTTTATTAATTTCTATATGGGTCATGTGTTGAAATAATATTTTCAATATATACAATGGCCTGGAGATGTGGCTTAGTGGTAGAGTGCTTGCTTACCTAGCATATTGTAGATCCTAGGTTCAATCTGTAGAATCCCCAAAATACTTTTTAAATATATAGAGTTAAGTAAAGTCTATTGAAATTGCTTATACCCATTTATTCATAATTCATTTATATGTGACTAACAAACTTTAGTAACGTATGTCCAAATTACATACCAGTTTGACAGTGCCACTCTACAGAATAAAAGACATGAGATTGAAAATATCATTTTTTGACTTTGTGTTCCTTGATATTTTTTCTCTGAACTATGTTATTTCTCCAGAATATTTTCAGTTTGTCCATTATCTTTGCAAAAGTTGGATGTGGCTTTTCAATATGAGTAATAGTAATTTCAAAGAAAATGTCTACCTGCTTTAGGCTCTCTGCTTGCTATCCCATTTTCCTTTGCTAATTCCTTATTCCCCACCTAGACCTTGCTCGCCATGAGGCCTGCTAATGTGTCTGTTTCTTACATCATCCTCACTATTGCCACCAAGTTTACCATGGTTCCCTGCAGGAAGGGGATACAGCTGTGCATCTGGAACTCAGACATGGCCGTGACAGTTGCTTTGATAAACAAAACACCTGGGCAAAGGTGATGTCTAGATGTCTAGATCACCTAGGTGCTGTTTCTTCTTTTGTTAAATTAGTTCAATGTTTTCTTTCCTTGTGGGTAATTGGTTCATGTTCATAATATATTTTAATTCCTCTTGTTCATACTTCCCCTTCCCACACACCATTCCATTAATTAATTTCCTTGTGTTTTTCTCTCTCTTTTTGTAGATGTTTGCAACATATAATGTGTACGCTCCTTGTGTGGAAATTCTAGAGCTGTCTGGGTTGTGATGTGTTTTCTTTTTCCTCTGCCAAAGCCTGCATGGAAAGTGCAAGGCTGGGTGGAACTGATCCATTAGTCTGGTGCTGGGATGGCGACGCACAAGGGAGAAGAGCCGATTGTCAGGAGACCCTGACCTGCGGGTTTGCATGTTCGTGAACCATGTCTCAGTCTTCAGTGCTCATGAACGCTGGAAAAGGCAGGAGAAGCAAAGGTTAAAGTAGAGGAAACTAGTTTGGGTGGCAGGGAGGAAATGATTACTCTTTCAGAAAGGTCTGTGAGGACTTATCAAAATGTACCCCACCTAAATGACTTGGTAAAAATAAACGGGAAAAAAGGCATCGGAAAAAGTTTAGAAAGACAAACTTGTATTTAAGGATTACATCTGAAAGGAAGTGAGAAACTGGACCTTCAGAGTCTTTTTTTTTTGCTTTTTGAGACAGGGTCTTGCTTTGTAGTTCAGGCTGGCCCTGAGATCACTATGGTGCCCAGGCAAGCCTCCGCGAACTCAGCAATCCTCTTGTCTCTGCCTCCCGAGTGCTGGGATGACAGGCGTGAGCCACCATGTCTCGCATTGTGGTATGCGGTGTTGATAGTTGGTGGGCGTGTCTCCACGCCCAGCATTATATGTGGTTACCGGGGATCGAACTCAGGACCTTGCGCTTGCGAGGCAGGCACCGGAACGACTGAGCTAACCCTCCAGCCCAACCTTCAGAGTCTTATTCACCTGCGTGTTCTTAACTGAAATAAACCAGTACATACAATCCCTTCTCATCTTTGTGTTTAGATTAGGAAACGGGCTGACAGCTGACCTGTGGCATGAATGGATTTATTTCTATGATTCTATTCAGAAAAACTTCAGTGGAAGCCTCTGTCTATTAAGTAAAGAGACAAGAAATAGAAAAAAGAAAGTTCAGTCAGTTGTTTGCAGTGACAGATTATAATCTAGGCTGCAGTTTCCATGATTATGTTAAAAAGAACAGAGTCTGTACCGAGATAAATCCTTTATATTTAATAGCAAGTTCATATTTATCTTTTGGCAATAAATGATTTTTACCTACCTCAGTAAGAAATGAAAATTGTCAGGAAGACTGAAATTTAGCAAGTGATAAAATGGAATCCATTCTTTATAGTTATAATTTTATACTTAGACACACATATTTACACATATATTGATGAATACATATATTTATGTAACATTAATTTGGAAGAGGGAACATCACCTATAAGCATCTCAGGAGAGGAAAGAACATGATAAATTCTGCTCATTCACTGATGAAGGAAACACCAAAATAAGATCAAAGTCATAGCGTGGAGACCACAATTTGACTTCAGAAGCATTGATAAAGTTGAATTCCAAATCTCATAGACATATCTAAAAGGAGATCAATAAGTAATTCTTTGAGTACATGCATTTGGAGACATTAGAAAGTCTGGTGTGGTATCATGAATTTGAAAGTGACCTGGATGTTATAACTGGTGACTGAATTCTTGGCCAGCACAGAGATCATCTTAGCTAAGAAAACATGAGAGCAAAGAAAGAAATGGCTAGGCGTTGATCTTTGCAGAATGGTTATGCCTGCTTGAGTGACTAAGAAGAGGGCAGAAGGTGGGGGGAAAACCTGAAGTGCACTGGGAATAGATGGCAGTGGAAGAGATTATTTTAAGAAGAAAAAATGGTAAGTGACATGGACAGTATTAGCCAGTTCAGTAATAGGAAAACAGACTCCTCCACTAGATTAAGGTCATCATATTAAAAGAGCTCTTTGGGGATGGGCCAGTGATGGTAGTTCGAGGAAGAAACGAGGTAGGATAGTGAAATGCACACCCTGACAGTTGCTCTTTCTCTTCCTTCTCCCCTTCCTTCTCTTGACACAATGCTAAGAATGGTGCTAATGGAGTCTCCATTTTACCCACTGCCTTGAGGTGTCCAGGAAAATCCTGACTTCATTTTTGGTTGACAAGAAAAGGAAGACAAGGTAGAAGATGTTACTTGCTGGGCTTCTGGTCCTGCTCCAAGTCTCTTCTGGGGGTAATACATCTGGTTGGGAGCCACTGAGTGAGTGCAGAGGCCTGAGGGAGTAATCAGCTTCTTACTTGGGAAACTATGTTTAACCTATGTCTGCCATCTGCGGGAACTCCACTAAGAGGAAAGTGTGTGACCAGTACATTTCCCACCGAGAGACCAGTGCCTTGTAGAATTAATGCAAAACTATGTGTTCTGACTGTTGCCAAAGACCACACCCTGTAGAAGACAAGGTCTCACACTCAACAATCTTGAATTTAGACTTTTGTCTCTGACTCTGAGGCATTGTACACAATCTCAAATTATATATTATATATGAGAAGTGCTTCTGTGAACCCTCTAAAAAATGTAAGCTGTTGTTTTCATTACTCCTACCTTCTTGTGAATAGTATGACTATATTCCATTGTAATTACAGCATGAGACATTAATTCATTCATTGTAAATATCTTTAAAACACCATCATCACCATGTTTCAGTTTTGACAATTATTTGTTCTTAAGTACATTGGAGCCTTAAAATAATGCAAGTAGTTTGAATTGTTTTCCATCTTACAGTGGTCCTGACATTGGTCACTAGAGAGGAAGAGCACCCCAGAGTCCCCCGGCAGAGAAGGGGGTGGTGGAGAGCTCTACCCTGCCTTTGTACTTGCTAGCAATTTCTTGATGCGCCACCTCTGCTGATCTCTCAAGGACATGCGATATGGTGCTAAAATGTCTGTTGCTGCTACTACTGCTGTCAGTACCATTGTTATTTAAACAACCTGTACCGGTGGAGACTGTCTTTAGTCACTTGACCTGCAGGCATGCCTGTAGGAAAATAGAAAGCCGAAGTGCTTCTTTGAAAATAGCTACATTGAAGAGTTTTTGCTCACAAGAGATATTCAGCTTTCCATTGCTTTCCAACTAGAATTAGAACTTGCAGGCTAAGATTGGAGTGTCTAGGATAAGGAAGGAAAAAAAATATCTCATCTGATCTAGTTTGATGGTCAGACAGAAAACGTATTTTTTCCCCCCACAGGAAATGAAAAAGGAATGCTACAAGAAAAGATTAATCACTGAGAACTAAACATAGCTATTTAACCCAGATTAGTTGTTCTTTGGAAATTCAGCATCGATGAAATTTGAATTTTAAGAACAGCAACAGCTTTGCTCCTTTTTAATACTGTCAAGTGAAAATAATATTCACATTAAGTGATGGGTCTTCCGAGCACCAGTTAATTTCTTCTTAGCACCCTCCCTGGAATGATAAGAGAACACAGGTGGCACTTAGCAAATCCGAAGCTTCAGATACAGAGGGGAAACGAGTTATAGGGAATTCCATGGCAAGACACCCGGGCCCAGGTGCAAGTAGGGCCAGAGAAAGAAGGTCAGAATGGCTGAAATTCTGAGGCTCCGCAGCAGGCCACCCTGACAGAGCCACCCTCAAAGGAACTGTCTTCTCTGCAAGGACCCGGTGTGGAAGCGGCAAAGAGCACATGGAAGCTCTCCATCCTTCCATAGGGTCTTTGAACTCTCATTTATATGCACTTTATTTACTTGGAGAATAGGTGCTATATGACCATTTTTAAAATGAGAAAATGGAGGCTCAGTGCTGGTCATTTGGCAGGAACGCGAGCCGATGAGGTTAAACCCCAAATCCTTCTACGTCATGCTGGAACTCCTCTGTTCCCTCCTAACTCTCAATACCTCTTTCTTGTAACTGTTGAAGATGTTTCTAAATCAGAGGATTACAGAGACTGACCACAGGGCGATGGCTGAGGCTGTATCATACGATAAGAGCTCTCTGCCATTGACTTTTCAATTAACCTGGGTGTAACTAGTATGTTCCTGCTGACATAAATTGCCCTGTCTGCCCCACTGTAATTAATTAGTTAATTGATTGATACCTAGCCTGCTTATGAAAGAGTACAAACTGTAACAAGCTCAAAATATTATAGAAGCAATCAGAGGGAGCAGAGTAAGATATGAAGAAAAGCTTAAGAAAGCACAGCAGTTCTTACTAAGGCTTGACCAGGGACACGACTTTCCCATGTTCAGTACTAAGCTCTTCTTTCTTTTTCAGGATCTCACTAATTGTGCTTAGGCCCTACCCAGTTCTGGCCCTCAGTGGGCGCTACAGAGCCGCCTGCTTCCTGCTTCCACAAACAGTAAATTTATCCCGGTTCGACGAGAACAGTTCATTATCATCTGATAAAGTAGATCAAAGTTCCAAATTTCTCCTATATTGCTGAAATACTGCTAATAAAAATAATTCTCCTAATGCAGGGGACTGTAATACTGATTATACCCAAAGCAGTCTGTAAAGAGTTAACCTCACATTCGGCTTTTCAGAAGTTTTCAGAAGTGAGTCTGGCCGAAGCCAGGCTGAGGTCAGAGTAGCTCCCACCCAAATTCCATCCCACAGCTAAAACCTTAACTAGAAGGACAGTGTTCTAATTACAACCAGATACATCTATTCTGTTCCTAATATGAGGATGCTTTGTCTTGTCCATTAATGTCCACCACATTAATTTCCATAGAAACTGCACGTAGTTTGCTTTTGCCCCAGTTGATTGACAGTAAAAGTCAGTGCCCAGGACTGGACAGCAGCCTTGCCGGTTGCACTGGCATCGGTCAGCCTGGCACCCGATTCCTTGCTCTCAGTTCTGCCTGTTAGTGTATTTCTTTTCAGGCCTGCATCATATACTGGGCAGATGGGACTGGAGACTTACTTCAGGAGTCTCTGGCATCAATACTTTCTCTACGTGTATATATCAAACAGTTCTGCAGATTTGAAATTATACCATGTACATCATGTCTTATTCTATATTGTTTCCCTCCACGTTTATTCCTACATCATGCAAAAGCCTATAAAAACAACTGAAGAAATAACTTTAGTGTTTTAAAATTGTGAAACAACTATATTCATAGCGAAGACATCAGGAGTCTAGCTCAAGGGTCTGGCTGATGCTGACCCCACCCCACCCTGCCTCACCCCAGAACACTTAGCTGATGTGCTGGCGAAGCCTAAGCAGCATCTCTTGCTATGGAGGTAAGCCTCTGTCAGACTCTCTGAGGTCTGGCCTTGCTGCAAGGGCACTACGGCTGGGATGTAGCGACTGATGCAATGACTCGGTCTGAAAATAGATTCCCTTCCGGGTAAGAGATTTGGGTCCCTTGATAGTTTTTGAATATGAAACATTTTTCCTGGCTACTAACAGTCAGTTTTGTTTTCTGGCCATTTCATAATGACCATAACATTGTAAAGTCTGCCAGTTTGTTTCACCCTTGAGGCTTTGGGTAGGGCAGCATGTGGTCTGTCTCAGCATCACATCTGTGTAGCCTGATAAAGCAGCAAGCTAACCTAGACTGCTCTCAAGTCTAAATCACTTGTCCTTGCTCATGAATTACTGGCTCCAAATCCCAGACCCTGCATCTGACTTGGATCTTTGCTTCTGGCATCCTTTGCCAACCAAGGCATGATCTGTTAGATTTCACAGTTTGGGACTAGTTCATTCCTACAGTTTTCTGTATTTTCAGTTACACTGTGAATTTCTTTTCTTCTTCCTTTTCCCTGCTCCTCCTCCTCCTCTTCCTTCTTCTTTTCTTCTTCATCATCTTCTTCTTTTTCCAGTACCTTGCACTTCCCGGGCAGGAGTTATATCCCCAGGCTAAATTTCTTAACTCCATGGCCTATGACATTTCAGCTTTGACCAGGTTGATCTAATTTTACCTGTTCTGTTGCAGAGCCTAATATGTCATCTATAAATGTTGGGGCCTTCAAAACCTACACTGAAAGAAAGCCTGGCGTCCCAGCCACTTTTCCACTGGCCAGATCTGGGGAGCTCGCTTGGTGGGAGAGAGAGAAAACAGTCAACATTGTTCTGCAAGGGAAAGATGAGGAGCTGCCTGGCTGATGCTGACAGTACCCGCCGCTTTGAGTATCACTGCCTCTACCATGTCCACATCTCCTCTCTCAGAGCGATGCTGGGGTGCCTGCAGTACATTTCCAGCCAGACAAGCCCCAGAGGAAGGGCTGGGAGCATAAGCTGGCTTGTTAGGCAGAATACTCTGGCAGAAAAAGGCAGAATTGACAGCACCTCTGGGAAAGTTCTTCATAGCCATTACTCTGTGCCTCCTCAGGGGATGGGGTGGTTTAGCTGAGGTAGCACAGAATTCTACCAGACCAGCAGCAGATTTCAGGGAATTCCTCCAGGGAGGTCCCTCTGGTCACTCTGGTTCATACTAACTGGAGCAAATGGCCAAACTGTCTCTAGCACTCTGTCCTTGACCCAGGTCTTCTACTTCTAGGAATTTGTACTGTAAGAAATTATTGAACAAGGATAGAGAAGAGTGGCTGGTAGCTGTAGCAATGCGTATGGCAGAGTTGGCCATAAAAACCAAAGACACTTAAAGAGGGAGAGGGGAAAAAAACAGAGAGAATTTTAATGTCCCACAATATGGAATTGGTTAAATAAACCATAGTCCATCTGTAAATGAAATAGTATAATGCTATGCAACTTTTAAAAATCATTTAAATGCAGCTTCTTCTCTGGAATATGTTCTTGTTATATTGTTAAATTAGAACAAGCAGGTTACCAAACAGTCTCCTTTTAAGGATATGCATTAAATGTTAACGGTGGATAGTTGTGGGTGGTGTGATTTCGGATGACTTTTAAAACTTATTTTTGTTTGTATGCTTTTTTAAAAATCATCTACAAAAACATGCATTACTTCTGTAATTACAAACGACAATCAAAGAGGAAAGCAAAGAGTGGAATGCCCGCCATTCATCCTAGTGTTGCTTTAAAAATGTGAGAAGTGAGAGGCGCCTGGAGATCCAGACACATCGACCTGTCTTTGAAACACTGGTCTCCAAATCAGGCTGAGCAGAGAAATCCATAGGAAACCCTCCTACAGACCAGCCACCGCCTCTTATACAGCGCTGGCGCCGGAGTTCTGGGGCCAGAGACCTGGCAGTGAGTTTCCCAGAGCCCTGCCTAGAGCCGTCTGCTGTTTGGCAGCTGTGTCTGCACAGCGCCTCTCAGAGGACGTTGCAGGAAATGCAGTGGGTCCTTCAGTACTGGGGCTTGTGGGCCCTAATAGATCTTTTTCTGATCTCAGGAAGAGGGTGGCCTTGTTCTCCAACCCACCGTCAGAGACCCCTTCACTTGGGCCTCGCTAAGCTTGAAAAAGACCTAGAGCATGCTCCAAGTGGAGCTTCGAGTCTTCTGTGCCAGTGGAACCCACGTCTCTGAGGTTGGTCCCTAGGAATCTGTACATCTCTTAAAACTACTCATGTGAACCTTCACATCAGAAGGCGGCAAGCAGCCAGGTCTCTTACACACCCCACCCTGTCCATGTCCCTGTCAGCTCCCCACCACTAGGCCAATTTCTTTCTTCTCTCTGGAGCAGGTGGACTGAATGGGAATTTGGGCAAACTGAATCCCATGACCAACCTCATCGATGCCTTTCTTCATTTATTCCTACTGCAAGATGTAAAGGAACACAGCCAGGACTCCCCAGGATTCAATTCTGCACAGGGGAGGGGCAGTTAGCTGAGTACTGAACACACAGTAAAACGGGAGGAATGTTGGTGATCAGAAGGAAAGAGGCCCCTGTGAAATGCAGATCAGGCCTGAGGACGCAGAGGACTCAGAACTGGTAGGAAAACCTGTGTGTCTAGAGCCCCAGTGGTAGAGAAGACAAGGGGCTGTGAAGTCTGTACCAAGATAAAGGACCCTTTGTATAGCAGAGAACACAGAGGATTTTGGCATTATGATAATCTGTTCTTGTTACCATCTCCTCACCAGCAGAACATTAGCTATGGTTCTGCTATCCAGCTAAACTGCTGTCTTTGGCTCTCAACCCCAAAGAGAGGGATCTTCTACTGTGCTGGGCCCTGCCCAGCGGACACACAGAGGAGAGACAGAGGAGTCAACTGCATGATGGGCTTCCATAGTGTGGAGGCTGAAAACTCCTTCCCCATAGAGGCAGAGAGAGCCAGGGAGGGTACACAGACAAGGAGCTGACATCGATAGCTTTCATCATTATTGAGAGAAAATACCTCAGGAAAGGAAGACAACGTGT
Source organism: Thryonomys swinderianus (assembly GCA_004025085.1). Taxonomy (NCBI): domain Eukaryota; kingdom Metazoa; phylum Chordata; class Mammalia; order Rodentia; family Thryonomyidae; genus Thryonomys; species Thryonomys swinderianus. The sequence continues at coordinate 6,986 of PVIC010013805.1, read as the reverse complement.
AGGCTGCATGATGCCAGTGCCAGGAAGTCCAAAGTGATGACAGTCATATTTTAGGATCTCTCTTCCACTTGCACATCTGTTACTTAGATACATTGACAGAGCCCACCCTAGAGATCATCCACTCTCCTTCCACTGCAGTCTGTCTATTAAGATTCCACAACAAAAAGCTAGGGGTTTGGAAAAGACACCAGACTACTGACATGATCAAAAACAGGCAGTGGACATTAGTGAAACTATTCAGTGTGTTACCGGCAGGATTCCAGAACATTCTAACTGGCCCTTGGTGAAATAGTTTCCTCTTACAGTCTCTTTCCCAGACACCACCCCACTACCTGGGCAGTGTGTCTCCTCAGGGTCTGCTACACCTGGCCTCTCCTATCAGTGCCTTGTTCTGCTAAAATAATGGTGGGAGGGAAGAGAGGGGACAGGGAAGTGAAAAGGATCAAGTTGCAATACCTGTGTGTATCAGTTCCCCACACTGAATGTATTTGTTAAGTAAAAGTATAATCATGGTGATAAACATACCTTCAAGAAATTACAGAGACTATGAGTAATACATCCAGCAGCCCTACTGAGATAGCAGCCTAATTAAAGCAACATTTTCAATGACTTATTTATGAGAAATGAGGAATGAACATCATTTGACTCCATGGCCCCAACGTCCTATAGCCCATTTCTGACAATACCAGTCTGGACAACCGGTTTCAGGCCAAGTTAAAAAGTACCTAAGTCAGCACTGACAATGTTTGCTCATAGGACTTGTCTATTTCAAACTTTCTAACATAGGACCTCAATGCTCAAGTTTCCCACCAGTATTAAGGAGCCTTGGTCTGTTCACCAATGTCTGTTTAAAATCTTATAGGTAGAGATGACTCAGCCCAACAGAGGAAGACAGTGAGATGTCTACGATAGGTTTTTGCACCAAGAGCTGTGGGTCGGAACCTTGATTTTCTGATCTATAAAATGGAAATAAAAATCTATGCCAAATTTATATAGAAATTATTCAGTCATTTTATCTGAAGAGTCACTCATTAAGTCAGGGAGACAGTAGGTCCTCAAAAAGCAGCTTCTTCTCTTGACTAAGTGACCCAAAGTTACTTTTCAGGAAAATGCCAGAGCCAGGTGTTCTGAGAGCCAGTCCGAGAATCATTCCACACCTTCCTTCCCGCCTGGTCTGCAGCCTCTCAAAGCCACGGCGCGGAGAACTTCAGACTCCCATATGGAGATTCAGAGATTCACCTTTCATGACAGACATCCTTGCAGAATTAATTTGCAGCATTGCTGAGGTGAGGTAGTGGTGGATGTGAGTGATTTTTTTATAGTGTTACAATAATTTATCATCTTCTCTTCAGCAGCCGTACTCTGGCTGGCAGCTTTAAAAACCCTACAGTCGACGAGAGAGCAGTGAACAGAAATATTTTCAAGAGCAGATGGGACGTACCTTCAAAATGCAGGATTGTCCCACTGAAACTGGGACATCTGGCAACCCTAAAAAAGCCCAAACTAGATGAAATAAAAATTATGAGATGGAGAAGCAGAAAAATATGTCTTTGCATTGATTAGCAGGGAATGTAATTAATCTCTTTCAACTCCCTTTTCAGTCCTGTGGTGTAAAACAAGGAGAAATCGCAGACTCGTCTGGGTCCCCCTGTGACAATTCTTACGTGATAATTTCAAAGTAGTGTGAGTTTTAAAACTTCACAGTAATGCCTCCCCTTCCATTGCCTAGAACTGTCCGGGGAGCGATCAGATTCACACCCAGGCTTCCTCAGCACAGCGCTTTCTTATTAGCCTGGCCAACACTGGGGGTGGGGGTGGGGGGCCTTCAGCTGGCTAAATCAATCCCGAGTGTACAGTTTTATTAGGAAATTACAGTGATAACCTTTCTTTTGTTTGGCAGTTTCATTCTCTCTGACTGTGTGTGTGTGTGTGTGTGTGTGTGTCTGTCCGTCTGTCTGTCTGTCTCTCAGAGGCTCTTTCTGTATTGGTGTGTCTGTCTCCATCTCTGTCTGTCTTGAATCCAGGACCATGTGTATGCTAAGCACGTAGTTTGTACAGAGCTACACCCTAAAGTCTGCATTTCTCTTTTTGTAGAGTTGAAAATCAGGAGGGGAAAACAAATCAGTCCCAAAGGAAGGGGAAGGAGAGAAGGTCCCCCCCACCACCTCATCTTTCCTCCCACCTCTGGTCTCAGCTCCCAGAGCCCTATCATGCTCTCCTTCTCAAAGCCTGCCTCTCGTTTCAGCTACCAGCCTGGTGCTAGTGTGACGATATATTCTGTTTATTCCCCTGTCCCACCTGGGCCCAGCACAAGACCCCAAACTCTTCAGGGACAGAAAAGTGAAGCACTAGAGGCCGGGAGCAGGGTGAAGCCTCAAGTTGGCCAATAGCTGCTCTTGTTCTGAAAGCAATGAAAGCATCTAAGGTCAAAAACAGAGTCAAATCTAAGATATCAATCTCTCTAAAGCCAAACATTCTCTTTTATGAAGGCATTTAAGAAATACAAATGCTCACTATATTTGAGTTTCTTTTCCCCATGTCTTCTTGTGCTGACTCTTCTGATTAGATAAAGTTATGAACTGACTTGTGCTCTCTGTTCACTCCAGATTTATGCTGATGTCCTCACTCCCCAGCATGGCAATAGCTAGAGCAGAGCCCTGTAGGGTGAACAAGGCTAGATTAGGTCTTGGTGGGGCCCTCATGGTGCGACTGAAGGCTTTATAAGATGAAAAGAAGGTTCCTCTCCCTCTCTCTCAGTCTCTCTCTCCTGCCTTCCTCCCCTCCCCCCTTTTTCTTTCTCCCACCACATGGGAGGATGCAGGTGGTCAAGCCAGGAAGCAAACCCTCAGTTGGAAACACATTGGCCAGCAGATTGGCTCCTTCACTTGAAATTTTCAAATTCTAGCATTAGAAAACACATTTCTGTCACTTGAAAGGCTCAGTTTATAATTTTTTATGGCAGCATGAGTTGGCCGACACAAGAAACACTATGCTCAAGGACACAGGGCTTGCAATATAGGAACTAGAACCAAGGGCCTTTGCAATGAACTATACCTTTAGCCTTTTCAAAATATATACATTTTTACTTTGACACAAGCCCTTCTTAAATTGCTAAGTTAACCATGGTGAACCAAAATTTAGAATTCTCTTACCTTGGCTTCCTAGAACCCTAGGATGAAAGATGTGTGCCACCATATGTAGCCAAGAACCCCCTTTCCTGCTTCCAATCCCAGGTGCTTTCCTGTTACAGCGCGTGTCAGCTCCAAGCTTATGACCCATGACTATGGAGACCACTCTGCATGGCAGCAACTCTCTTATTCCTGGGTTGTTTCCTGGGCCAAAACCACCAATGTCGGGAGTGAATGAGAGAAAACTTTGGTTGTCTCGTCCTCTGTGAGCTGTGTGGGCAAGGAGCCTGTCTTCCTCAGTCTCAGTTTCCTCGTGTGAATATTGCTAGAACTAAAGTGGCGGATAAATTTGAAAGAGATTTATGAGCTGTTGAGTAGCTCATGACAACAGATAGAGCATTCACTTTAGTCGGGGCCCCCCAGAGACAATGCAGCCTATTTTGTCACTTTGCACACAAGCAGAGTGATGCTAAACGGTGACCTCGGAGATGAGTGCTGCCAGGGTTACCTTTCCTCAGTCCTGAGGGGCAAAGCTGAGGACTTGGCTTCTCACCAAGCAGGAAGCACTGGATCAGGGCCTGCGGCACCTCAGGGTCTATCGCTAATTTCTTTTTACCATCAGGAGAGGGGAAAATAAAATGAACGTTTAGGTCAAAGGAAATATTTTTAGCACATAATATTAAAATGTACATCTTTCTATTAATATAGGTATAAAATGTAATTTTTAGTACACGGATAGGGACACGCCCCACAAAGGCAGAAGTGTCTGGGCAGAGCCCACAGAAGTCACCCCCAGACCTGAGAGCAGTGCCATGGAGAGACAGTGTAGTTCACAGCCAGGGGAAAGAGCCCTTCCTCTCAGGCCAGTGCCACTCTGTCCCCAGAGCCAGGCTTGCTGACTTGTGTTTTAAGCTCGCCACCTTTCCAGAATTTTCTGGCTACACCCTCCGTCTATACCATCTTTTCCACTCAGACAAGACTCAGCTGTCTGTGCTGTCTTATGCCACGCCTGTTTGTCCCTTGGCTTGGCCCTCTCTGCCCAGTGTCCTCCCAGCTGCCCTCACCAGCTGTGTCCGCTGTTCTCACAGTGTGCATATATGGTGATGCTGTGAAACTTCAGGGCTCAGTGGCACCATGGACTGGCTGTGTTATATCTGCCTAGTCCATGAACCCTTTGCCTCAGTTTCTTCTGCTGTCAAATGGGAGTGTTGGGAGCACTTACCTCTCAGCACTCCTGTGGAGATGAGTTGGAAATGCCCACATACCCACTGGCTGGCTGGAAAGATAGCAGACACCACGTAGTGGCATCGTGCTTATTTGTTGTTCCTCTGCTTCATATTGTCTTTTTGGGTTGGATTCTAGGACCCAAAGATGCGGAGAACTTCTAAAGAAGCTCACACTCTAATGGGAAATCAGCACGCACAGGAAATCAATAAAAGTTTGTTTTTAGGACCCTGACTCTCCCTTGCCAGGTGGGATCAGGAAAGGCATCTCAAAAGTCACAGCATGACACTAGACCCTTGGAAGAGGGCAGGAATCCTCACACCACTGCTCAAGAGAGATTTGCAGACTTAAGCCCCTGAAACAAAATTATGTTTGGAAATTGTTGAGGACAGGAGTAGAGCCAGATGTACGCCCCTTCCGGCAAGAGGAGGTGAAACAAAGAGGGCTGAGGTGCACTCGGAAGTTTGGCCCTTTTCTGACACACTTTTGGGAACTCAAGAGTGATCCATTTAAATGTCTTCTTCAGGAAGATCACAGTGGTGCAGTATGGGGAAGATGGGCGGACTGGTCCAGCAGCTCCGTGCGTTTGGTTCAGCTTTAGCAAGCATGGTGCCAGGCATGCCCACTGGCATATCTGACCACCTTTGCTACCTAATTAAATCCCTTGTCCTCCACCCTCTGTGTCTTATCACACTGGCCTTTCTTCAGCAGTAATCCTGTCCAGTGAGTTGAGCCAGAGTCCCCTTTACCTGGAAGCCACCTTTGAGGAGGTTCCTATCTGCTGATCCCTGTTCTGTTCTTCAGCTATGAAACTTCTCTTCTCCTCAGACAATAAGCTCAGACTGCCCAGCTTCGTGACCCCATCACAGCGATCTCATACCTCTCTTCCTACAACTTCAAGAAGTATCCCGAGTAGTGTTCTCTTTAATAACAGCCAGAAAACTACTGTGAACATGAGCTTAGAGGTCTAGGGCTGGACCTAGGGCAGAACAGAATGGAGAGGGAACAAAGCTCGTGAAAAGAGTTGTAAGAAGAAACTGAGGGAAATATTGGGGTGGGGTTAAGTCTTGGCTCTTAAGCTGCTCAGCAGCACTGATGATAATTACATCAGTGAAGACTGAAAACGGAGAGAAGGAGCAATTTTTGTGTTTCTGGAATTTATGTGGAGATAGCTGGGAGATTGCTGAGTGGATGGGTATGGTGCTCAGAGGAGAGATCGAGGCTTTGAATAAAGGTTTGGGGGATTCATCAAGCCTGTGGATGACTTTAGAAGCCATAGGAGTAGCTGAAGAGCTCAAGGAAAGAAGACCTGGGCCAGAAATGTGAAGAACATAAATATTCAGGTCACACACATTCTTATTCCTTATTAGTCTGTAGTCTCCTCACAGTGCAGAGTCATGGCTTTGACATTTGCTTCCTACACACACAGGACCAAGTTAATGATCTTTCTGGAAACCTCGTTGCACTCTGCAGGGACAGTCAGCTACCACACTATAAACTGGAAGAGCTTGACTTCTGGGAAGAGGGCAGGGCAGTGAGGAGCAATCGATCAGCCTTTGGTACAGAATCCAGACACTGGGAAGGAAATAAGACGATGATGGGTGGATCTCTGGGACCCCGGAAGGATCTGATGGCAAAGCTGGAGCCTATAGAGAAGTCAAAATGGTCGTTGGAAGCTCTGGTCCTTCGGGTCCCCAGCTGTCTTGGCGCTGCTGGTACCATGAGAGGATTCACACTTTGGTGTCAGGTAGTTCAGGAAAAGTCAAGAAAATTTTTGCCTTCAGAGCTTCAAACCTGGACAGATGGGATCTCACTGAAAGGATTTCATGGCATAGTATATTTTACTTAATTGCTTGTTGTCTTTCTTGCCCACAGGAATATTAACTTTGTGAGAATAGTTTCTTTGGGTTCTGCAACAAACCATAGACACACATACCATTAATTCACATAATGTAAGTATAAATTGGAGTATGTTGAAAAACGACAAGCAGAAGACTGGCGGCAGTCCTCAACGCCCCACTCACGTTAGCCTTCAGAGTAGGGGTCCCAGGGCAGAGCTACCACAAAGGGGCTTCACAGAGAGAAAGGCTCCAATGTCATGAGGTTCAGCATGTTAATAAGGGGTGGCAGGACAGTGGTGGGAAGTGGAAACTTTCTTGTGGAATCTTCCTGGTGGAAACTTCATTAGGAAAGAAAAGCCTCCAGAGACTTGTGGCTCTTTGCTCTGGTTCTGAACCCACCGGGTCACTCTCCCATCCAGGTCATAGGTCACTGAAGAGGGCAGGGATGAGCCCACAAGAGCCACTCCAAAATGTATTTTCTCATTGGGGTATCCTTGACTCCTAAAACAGTGTTCACCACATAGAATACAGAAAGCAGTTGTTGAGCAAATAACATACCCAAAAGTATCTAGCAGAGATCTTGGTACATTCCAGGTGTTTGATAAGTGAATTTTCCTTCTCTGCCTTCCAGATGCTCCTAAGACTCAAGCTAATTTTGAACTGAAGTCTTTACTCCCCCTTTGAAACTCATGCACCCTGCTGAGTCTTATATCTTCTGAGGGCCCTAAATACTTTCTTCTTCCTTCCTTCCTTCCTTCCTTCCTTCCTTCCTTCCTTCCTTCCTTCCTTCCTT